>CM060950.1:365374745-365457245 GCA_030765055.1 Mantis religiosa
GAAGAAGAAGAAGAAGAAGAAGAAGAAGAAGAAGAAGAAGAAGAAGAAGAAGAAGATGTTTTGCAAAATATTTCCTAAATTTATCAATTTAGTGCCAAACTGTTTCTTCTGTTCAGTGCCAGGTATTATAGAGGGTTCTTCATTTAAAAACAGGCACACGGCAGTTTGCCTGTGCCCAATTGGGTGTGCCAAAGCCAGCTTTGTTCCTACCTAAACTCTGCGCATGAAGCATATATAACACTCTTACCTCATGGAAGATACCGGAAATGTTGTCCACCTTCAGCTAAAAGTTTATTATATCGGGAGAACACATTCTGATTCACACGATTAAGTTGGGCCACTGTAATGTTACCGACTTCATTCCCAATATTTTATTTTAGTTAGTCCATTGTCTTGAAAACTTTGTCTTTCAGGTTACCCCACAAGTAAAAATCACACACTGTTAGATTACAGGAGTGAGAGGTGCATACACTAGCACTAATCACTCCATTTTCAAACACTTCACTAATTTTATTCATGCACTCCTCTGCTGTATAGGCAGTATCAGAATCTTCTTGAAACCACTCATATGATTTCTCTTCTATCAGTTGTAATAAGTTTTCTTATAATCCCTCGGTGAGGCGACTTACCTTCCTCAGGATGGAGAACCGATGATCTCTCCAGCTTCCTTGTCACTGCGATGATGTAGACTTGATTATCCGCTGGCAGCTCCGTCGATGAGCGATGAACTCTGTAATCTAAGGCAGTAGTACGGCGCCAGCAATGGAATGGTGGATGGTGGCAACAAAATTGATTTAAAACACTGCTTCACTTTCTGAGAATTTATTTTCTCACTGAATTATTTCACAACCGATGTTTTAAGACATGATTTACAAACATCTTTCCTGATTTTACAGGCGTAGTGAACGCAGCAGCGTGCCATTCATCATTTACATATTCTCTTTTGCGACGCGTACTCGACGAGCCTTTTCACTGATCGCTAATCCATAGATAAAATTACTTCCGTAACTTGCCGGAACCTAGCAGTTCTCTTGCAATTTAATAGTGTGTCTGTGTCCGAGATGATATCTATAACACGTTTGACTACATCGAAAGAACCAGAAGGAATGAGACCTTTCACAAGTGAAGATGAAATCAAATTAAAATTTTTACTGAACTCAGATTGGTTCATTCTACAATGTCTTGAATTTGATTGGCTTGACGTCAAAGGTTGAATTTCTGAACAGTTTCATAACTTGGAATGATAATAAACTTAGGCAATCTGTTGCGTCACAAACAAAGTCATCTTGGTTTAACCTTTTCATTAATTTCAGAGGGCCATGTTTGCATTACATCTCCATAAGGAAATATTAACGAATTTCTTGAATTATCTGAAAAATCAGCTTCACAGTTCATGATAAAATGGAGTCAAAATGTCATTTCAGTACCTCTCTGCATTTACAGTCTGTTCATAGAATATTGCACCGATTATGCATCTAGCACTAACAGCACACCAAACTCCAACTTTCCAATCATAATGAAGGATTTCTTGAATGCGATGTGGATTTTCAGTACCAATGAGTGTTGATATTACCACTAAGGTGGAACCACGCCTTATCGGAAAAGAACAACAGCTATGGATTGATTAAACTGTCACTCACTGATGAAAGAAACCATTCACAATAATGCATTCATGATATTGGTCAACTTGTTTTAAACCATGGACACTTGTATGCTTATATGGTTGTAGTTTTAATAGTTTAGTTGATCTATGTGCAGAAGACTCTGAAATTCCCAACTGTTGTGGTAATTTTGGGATGGATTTGGTTGGTGAACATTCAAAACATGCGCCTATGTCTTCTAACTTTTCCTCTGTTAACACTGTACATTTACACTTTCATTTTTTGTTTTCCACAGAACCAGTGGTTTCGAATTTCTTTAAAATCTCCTGAATTGTAAATCTGAAAAGAGGCACTTCACCTGGGAACATCTGAATATACTCTGTGTGAACAAAACTTGGTAATTCCCATTTATTATAGCTTTTACACACAACAAAAGGCTGCTCTAGACTCAAGCATCTGTTTATATTGGTGGCTGGTACAATACTGCCGAGAGCAGTGCATAGAGCTAGCCCCTGCATACAACAGCATACAGTAGTGCAGGAATTGAGCAAAATCATGGGAGACACGAAACAGTACGCTAGGTTTTAAATGAAGAACCCTGAGGTCTCCACAAATACTCTGTTATAGAAATACAGCATCCACAATATTATGCGTGATTGGAGGAATTTAGTAACAGTGATGTCAAAATTAATCAGAAAAGCTATTTGTAGTCGGTTTATTGACACTTCATAACTTATATTTTATCGCGGGACTAGTTTCGGAAGCCATCGCTTCCATTTTCAACCTCTCTCCAACTAGCATCTGTTGTTGCCTGCTCTCCTCCCTATGGCGGTGGAACTATTAACTTCTTTATCAAATTATCTACTGGTGGGATTTCAAAGTTCATTACTTCTTCTTCTTCTTCTTCTTCTTCTTTCTCTAACTCTTTTGTGCTGTTAAGCATGGAATACAAGCCTCTTCTACCCATTCAAAGTTCATTACTCGGTCCTTATTTTTCCATATGAATAGGTTCTCCCATGTTGTCAATTTATTTTGGTGTATCACTCCTATTAGTAATGTTGGATTTGGATCAATGTCATGATTTTCATTCCAAAAATGAAATGCTACTGCTGACTTATCTTCTTGTTTCATTTTGATGTATCTAAAGTGCTCTTTGACTCTGGTTTGTGAGATTGCTTTTAGTTTGACCTATGTAGCATTTCTTACAACTTATTTGGTATATTCCGGATCTGTTAATATATGGGATTTCATCTTATGTTTTGGAATGTAGCAATTTTAAAACTGAGTGTCTATTTGTAGGTGCCAAGATGATATTTTGTTCCTTAAAGATCTTTTTAAATTTATTAAATGTTTTTGGGTGATATGTGAATGCGCTGAATATGCTGCTGCTTTCTTTCTCTTTTGTAAATGTGGTTAATTCCTTAAAGGTTTTCTTTAGTTTATCTTTTCTAATTTTCTTAAACATCAGACTTTTGTTGTATCCATTATCTTCTGCTATGTGTAGTATGGCTTTTTGTTCTTTGAAGTATTCTACTATATAAAGAGAGAGTTCAATGGTACTCTCATGGAGTTCAACTCGTAGAGTTCAATGGAATGGTAATGGATTGACAAACACGCACAAGAATAACAAAGCAAAGCACAGCTGCACTAACAAAAGCCTATTTGCTGTTATTGCAAAGCAGCACGGAGCTGCAGTGATGCATTTTAAGACAGTAAATCACGATTAGCATAAAAACTAGATGCAATACAGGAAAACCCATGATATTTCTGAAATCAGGAGACCTTATTTAGTCATAATCACTTGATGCTTTGCCACACAAGTCATGCAGGGTAGTGTAATTTTGGATTTGAGTCAAAGTTATATAGTTTTCGTTCCAAATGTGAAATGCTACTGCTGACTTGTCTTCCTGTTTCAATTTGATGTTTCTAAAATGTTCTTTCACATGTTCTTTAGGTTTCTTCAGTTTGCCCTATGTAGCATTTTTCACAATCCTTACAACTTATTTGTATATTCCAGATCTATTGTTTGGTGGAGTTTCATCTTTTGTTTTTGAATTTAACAAATCTAATATTGAGTATCCATTTATATGTGCTAAGATATTTTGTTCTTTAAAGATCTTTTTGAAAACATTTAATCTTTCTGGGTGGTACAGGAATCCATTGAATATGCTGTTGCTCTCTTTTTCTGTAGTGAATGTGCTTGCTTCTTGAAGTGTTTTCTTCAGCTTTGCTTTTTTAATTTTCTTAAATGCCAGGCTCTTGTTATATCCATTTTCTTCTGCTATATGAAGTATGCCTTTTTGTTCCTTGTATTATGTGCTTTATCCACAAGTATGTTGATTAGTCTCTATGTAAGACTTTATTATTGCATGTTTATGTGTAATTGGTTAACAGCTATGACTTTTTATGTAATTTTCTTATTGTGTTGACTTCTTGTAAATTCAAAATTTTATTTTTGTGTCATTCCCGATGACATTTAAATCCAAAAAAGAGAGCTTTCCATTGCCTTCCTTTTCTATTTTAAATATAATAGCTTTTTCCTGCAGATTGAGTAGCTTAAGGCATCATCTAAATGTCTATTTGGAACTACAGCAAAGACATTACTAACGTATCAGTACCAAACCTTGAAGACCCATGGGAAAGCCATTTTATGTGTGTTTCAAATGAACTCATAAATAATGTGCCAATAAAAAGGAGAAAGTGTATTGCCCATAGATAACCCTGATTTCTAACTTTAGTAATTACCATTAAGACTGAAGGAGTTTTGTTCAGTGTATAGGTTTGTTAACAAGATGTATTATTCTGCTTCTTACTGGTTCCATTTCTATTGCAGTTAATCATTTTTTAAGAATGTCTGTAATTTTTCTGTTTGTATGCTTGAAAATAATGATGTGACATCAAATGAAACCAGTTTGTCATTTTTGTCTCACTATATATCCTTAATTTTTTTTTTTTTTTAAACGAAGTCTAAAGAATTTTTTAAATTCGTACTTTCAAACTCTGGGAGGCTATTGAATTTGTTTAGCAACCATTTGTCCAAATTATATGTAGGGACATTTATGCTACTAGTAATAGGTCTCACAGCATTTCCTGGTTTATTTTTGGTAATGTTGGATTATCTACTCTAATTCTGTTTAATTCTTTCTTACTGATTAATTTGCTTCCTTTTAAAGTTTTATTTGCAGATTCAATGCAGTAATTTAATGGGTTGGTTTCCACTTTTATGTAATTATTATCCTTTAATAGGTCTTCCATCCTCTTTACATATTCTGATATTTCCATAATTATTAGTTTATTATTCCCCTTATCTGCTTTAGTGTTTATGTTGAAGTGATTTTATGATGTGGTTGTTAAAGTTGATTTTCTTTTCATTCTTGATTTGGTCTACTATTTTGAAGCATTTGTTTTTCAATACGTTTTTATTATACATAATAAAAAAAATATTGAGAACCCTAAAGAAATCTAAACCTAATAGAAACCTCAAAGAAACCTAAAATCCAGAGTCAGAGAACATTTTAGAAACATCAATGGAAACAGGAAGAAAAGTCAGCAGTAGTATTTCACTTTTGGAATGCAAACCATAAACTTAACCCAAATACAAAATTATTAAAAGGCGTGATAAACCATAACAAACTGACAACATGGGAGAACATCTTAATATGGAAATATAACGACCGAGTAATAAACTTTGAAATCCTACCAGTTGACAATTTTATAAAGAATTTCATAGTTCCACCATTAGAAGACCGTAGGCAACAACAGATGACAGACAGGCCTTCGAGATTGAAAATGGAAGCAGCAGCTCCCAAAACTAGCCCCTTAAAAATCAAAATATAAGTGACATAGTGTAAGAAACAGACTACAAATAGTTATATCAATTAATTTGGACATCACTGTTACTAAATTCCTTCAGAAAACACATGATCATGATCCTTGTTTTACAACTCAATTTTAAAACAGAAGTCACATGAATAATTAACTCACCTCCGAAATTTTGGTGATATTATGATCATGAAGTACACTTTTGTTGACTTCATCATCATCCAAGTATTTGCTTATTGTAACATCATCTATGTCTGTGATATTTGGAGTTGTGACAGTCTTGCCCTCTTCAACTGATGGTTTATCAGCTCCTGAAATCATAAATTTGAACACATGAATGTAAGCTAAATACACACTTTCATTAAAGCGATCATAATTTCAGAACTTTCTACTGCGACAGCTACCCTTTCACTTCTCTCTTTCATTCATATGTGCAAGTACACACACACACACACAACCACACACATCAAGAAACTATAGCATTACTTAAAAGAAAACATTACTCACACATGCTGTTTGTGTAGTAACACAGTACAACAATCTCTATGATCTGTCATAAAATAAATGATCCTGTTGTGAACATATGAGATGGGAGAAAGAGATACATTGTTACTGTATCGGAATGCTTTTATTTTGCTGATTGGTGCAGGGAAGTTCATGGACTTTTAGGTTCATGAACTGCAGTAATGTTTAGTCATTCAAATTCGTAGTATGAATAATTCCCACAATTTACATTATATTCATTATTCCAAAAAACTAGAAAAAAAAATAGTCCTTATGGAGCTTTTGAAAAAAAAAAAAGGATGAATGGACTCCTTAACTTTCATATTTCATAGGCAGCGCCGTGGCTCAGTGGTTAGACCGCTTGGCTCTCACCAAGGCGGCCCGGGTTCGATCCCAGGTGACCGCAAAGTGAGATTTGTCGTGGACAACATGGCGCTGGGGCGGGTTTTCTCCGGGATCTCCGGTTCCCCCTGCCATCTCATTCCACCGGTGCTCCATCTTCATCTCATGTATCATCAGTGTCATCGCCTGCGGTGCCATGTAGTAAAAGCGGGCCTTAAACACTACACATTTCATTTCACATTTTCATATTTCATAGTCGTCCATTTCATCAACTCAAAGCTTCAATGATATATATACACAATTGACATAGGACACTTATGGTCTTGGAGCACCTAATTTTGTTTAATAAATTTGAGCCAATAAGCCACTGATAGCCCCTTGATGATATATGCAAGCAATTGCTGTACTGTTCAAAAATCTATGTGTGTGGCTTAGTGGTAAATGTAAGGAGTTCTCAAGCCAGCGACACTAATTCCAATTTCAAGCCCTACTTTACTTCCCCCGCCCCTGTTCTTAAAACCGTAGATTGAAAGGATATGGAATACTGCAATGGCCATTTCTTATTACCATGCTGTTAGATGTAAATCATGCAAATCGAACAAGTAGATATTGAACAAGAACCTACAAATGGTAATCCGATGACCTAGGACTAATACGCTAATGTGCTTACAAAATGAAAGAATGAGCTGTTAGCTCTGGATAAGAAATATCTAATATTCAAGGCAAATCAGTCACGCTCCTCACATAGGCATTTGAAATCTGATTTTCTGAAATATTTTCCTTTTGGGAAGCACTAGTGAACCTTTAGATAGCACTCCTATACATTTGGAAAAGGACAAATATACTATGAAGTCATACGTTGTCACTTGCATGGATAACTTAATGTGTAACATCATTGGCTAAAGTAAACTATTGCTGGGTTTGTTTCCTTCTGTAAAATAACTTGTTTTTATTGTTCTGATTAAGATGAAAGGTACATGCATATGCAAAGAACAATGGTAACTTTAATGTCTGAATAATCCAAAAGAAAAATAATTTAGATTTAGTATAATCAAACCCTCTCTACATATGGTTTTATCAAGCAATGTTTAAAAATTTTGATGAGAAATTCATGTATTTGTTTGCGTTCTTGTTTGCACAATGTGATTGCAATACTTTCGAGAAGGTCACTGCAGCTATATGCAGTGCTATTTAATTAAATATAGAGATAAATTAATGATAAACAAAGTTGTACAAAAAAAGTAGCAATAAATACTGTTATATAGATATAAAAATAATCAGGGTAAGATATAATGTATGCTCTTAAACAATGCAACAATGATGGTTACCTTCGTAAAGCATTTTGATTACATATCATATACAGTTTTAAAAAATTATGTTATCTTATGTTTTACATTTCTGTTCAGAATTCATTATATATGATTTGCTTGATTACATTTAACAGCAGCGGTTATAACAAATGGAGCAGTGCAGTATAACACATTCTTCAAAATTAACAATTAGAAGAAATAAATAAATAAATAAAAAAGGGAAAGCAGGGCTTGAACCTGAACTGTGGAATCTTTTCAGCTTGCAAAACCCTTATATTACCACTCAGTTATACATACATACACATGTCAGAACTGCAGCAAATGCTTTACATATATCATTCATGTGGTATCAGTAGCATACTGGCTCAAATTTATTGCACAGAACTATATGCTTTGGGACCATAGTGTCATATTTCAAATTATTCCCCCAACACCCCACTAAAACCCCTTAAAGTTTTTGGTCGAATTCTGAAACACTCTGTATATATAAAATATTTTTAAATATTAAAAACAATGAGGGCTTTAACAATATTTTTTGGTGTTTTATCAATACAGAGTACCCTTAAAATATAATTGTACCCTATACATGGATTCATCAGTAATATGACAGGTGTTTGAAAATACATATGTAGCTGTAATACACACTAGCACGTTAGTGAGAGCCATGAAGGTATAATTATTATATGGGCTGCCAATTAACCCAGGAAACTTAATTCTAAGAATAATTGCACAGATAGATGTAATGAAATTTAGAAATATATGCAACTGAAGTTTTATGTTCATTGTAATATATTGTAGCTTATCTAAATAAAAAACAAAAATAAATACATATTTATTCTATTTTATACCACTGGGGAAAAGAAACTATGTCTCTTAATGCTCACATTTTTAATATGTTTCTTTTCAAATACAATGAATACAAATTTAAGCATCAACTTTTAAGAGATTGCATGGTTTTTTTTTTTTTTTTTTTTTTTTTTTTTTTTTTTTTTTTTTTAATGATCTACTTCTACAATATATAGATGATGCAAAAGTAAGTGTTAACATTTAGGTAATGTAACTATTTACGCTGGTAGGTTGTGCTACAGTTTACCACAGCAAAGAAAGTCCCAGGCAAATGAGGCACAAGGGGGGTTAGACACTGTTCTGATAGCCTGCCTGGTAGTGGTTTATGACACTCGGGTAACTTCGTTACAACTGTTCATTGGCAAACAGTACATAAATACATCAATATGGTTGGTAGAGCGCCCGTGGTACTAGCCATTCCGCATGCTGCATCTGAGCTACAAGAGGATGTCCGATATGGTTGGTAGGAAACAGGAAATGACACATATTGTTAGTAAATGAATCTTAGCCGTAAGTAACAGTCTTGACACCACAAATTAGTTTTCACAAGATGGTAACAAAAGAAGAAAAAGACAGAAAAAGTTTTCGCCGTTACTGCGAAAATGGAAAAAGCACTTCCAAGTCAAATGCACCAACAGTAAGGCTGTTTACAATTTATTTCGTAAATTTGAAGTTGAAGGTTCTGTTTTGGATGCACCTAACAGAGGGGGATAGCATGAACTAATGAAAATCCAGGTAATTTCTCCCAATTAAGATCTGAAACTGGAATATCTTGAATATCAAAAAGTACATGTATCCTCACACCATGGAGCTCTTTTACCAGCCAACTGTTTTTAAACAGCTGTATATTTCAAGTGTTGAATCATATAATATTCTAAATATATAAGTGATAATGTATTTTCATTATAATTAGAAAATGTCAAATGTCCTCCATTTGGCACTTACTGGTTCACTTAAAGCTGTTAACTCACCTACAGTTTCATTTTTCTTTGGTATTGATGTGTTATTAGTAGTGGCAGATGCTTGCTGTACTGCTGGAGAAGAATTTGGCACATTGGCAGATGACACAGGGCTTGTGGTGTTGGTTTGAGCAGGCTGTGATGTCCTGTTGGTATCCTCTGGATTAGATGCTGCTGCATTATCATCTTCTGGGGCTCCCTTTGCTGTCACGTATGACTTTCCTTTCTTTGGTAAACTTCCATCAGTCGATGTGGAGCTTGTTGTTAAGACACTTCCATATGATTGTGGAGAAATACTTCTATTTGTCTCTGCCTTGACTGCCTGAGTCCTTGTGACAGGTTCACTGGTACCAGATTCTGTATCGGATTCCTTACTCTGAGCGCCATGGTGCTGTGGATCAATGTTGCGTTTTCTAATATTATGATCTTCCAATGAAACTATATCAACTTGTTCTGGAGAAATGAATTCCAAATCATACTGGTGAAAATACCCATCTGAAACAAAGAAAACAAGAATTTAATGCATGAAAGCATTGTGTGTGTGTGTGCATGTGCGTGTGTGCGTGTGCGTGTGCGTGCGCGTGCGTGTGCGTGTGCGTGTGCGTGTGCGTGTGCGTGTGCGTGTGCGTGTGCGTGTGCGTGTGCGTGTGCGTGTGCGTGTGCGTGTGCGTGTGCGTGTGCGTGTGCGTGTGCGTGTGCGTGTGCGTGTGCGTGTGTGTGTGTGTGTGTGTGTGTGTGTGTGTGTGTGTGTGTGTGTGTGTGTGTGTGTGTGTGTGTGTGTGTGTGTGTGTGTGTTCAAAATTTTATTGCAGCTGTTCATCTAAAAATCATATAAGGTGAGTTATACTACTTTAAAATTTCTTTGAATGAAATATTTGTAAACATTATTTTCTGTGTCGGAAAGAAAAATAATTTATTAAAATTCTATTATCAATAAATTATTAGACATTACTCACAGATGTATGCATATATTCAAACCTGATGAACTTCTTTACACATCATTTTTATACACTTCTGTTTAACTTTAATGAATCAAAGTTAAACAGAAGTAATGTATGAGATATAGTTTATGAATAATGCAAATTTGATGTTATTCTTTGAAAACTATTGAGTACTAGTTTGACTCAAAATTATATTATATTTATATAACTTACATTTCCATGTATAATAGTGAATATTTACAACCAATCACATTCATACATTGAGAAGTTACTGTTTTTCAATGCAAAGAAAGTCCCTAGCAAGAATACGTCACCCTTACACAGTGTGACAAAGACAACGAATGTGTGTGACAGAGAACACATGCTACACAAAGAGTAGAACTGATAAAAAAACCTGCGCTCTATTCACTCAGTACACTAAAACCCAGAAGATTTATTCACAAAAGTAGAAGGCGTCAGAATGTTTTTAATGGGATGTAACTGAACTGACCTGTGGTGTTATAAACACTACCATGCAGGGTATTGGAACAATGTCTAAACCCCCTTGTGCCTCATTCCACTGGGACTTTCTTTTCTGTGGCAAACCTTATGAAATATACAAACTGGTTTGCACTTATTTTGATTGTTTATTTGATCTGTTTGATTTTTATTATTATCCTACGCAAAAATGAATAAATTCTAATTTACAAGCAGGGTATTAACATTTGCAGCAAAAATCACAATTACAATACAATTGCTACTGTATTGCAAAGAGAAATAGAACGTGTTCAGTTAAGAATAAATATTCAATATTAAATGCAAAAGATATTATTTGTGGGAAAAGTATGTTTTTTAAAATGAAATATAATAATAGTAATAATAATAATAATAACAATAATAATAACAATAATAATAACAATAATAATAACAACAACAACAATAATAATAATAATAATAATAATAATAATAATAATAATAATAATAATAATAATAATAATAATAATAATAATAATAATAATAATAATAATAGTAATAATAATAACAATAATAATAACAATAATAATAACAATAATAATAATAATAATAATAATAATAATAATAATAATAATAATAATAATAATAATAATAATAATAATAATAATAATAATAATAATAATAATAATAATAATAATAATAATAATAATAATAATAATAATAATAATAATAATAATAATAATAATAATAATAATAAAATTAAAATAATTCAAGACAGTGATAATGTTCATATTTACGTGGAACAAGAACAATATCAGAATAAATATATACATAATGTATTCATTTCTACTTTAAAAAAATTGATCTGCCAAGGTTTTGATTTTATTATAAAATTTTGAAAATTGAGGCACTTTTTAGCTTTTGCATGTGTGATGTTTCTAAAATTGTTTTTGCATTTGGTCAAGCAATTCTTTTATGTAATGCCTGACATTGTCACTAACATAATTTAAACTGATGAAATGAATTTGTGAAGTTATAAAATCTGAAGCATTTTTGAGGGTGTTCAGTGGAAATATTTCTTGATTGATTTTTCCTCCATTAGATAAAATCCTATTTTAACACAATTTCAAGAATAATGCATAAAATAGTTTTATAAGCACCACATAAAACAAGTTGAAACACTGAGCCAATTTTCATAAATACTATGTAATACTATTAGCATTTGTTCCTTCTGCATATTAAAAGTTACATTTGTATCTTTGTTACTTTTACTGATAGAATGACTTCAAAGTGGAGAGTATTAATAATAAGTGGGGAATTATATATATATATATATATATATATATATATATATATATATATATATATATATATATATATATATATATCTTTTGCTATTTGTGAAGGAGCTTTAGGTTTATAAATTTTAGTTTCAATAAACCACAAGAATTAAAATAATCATTTCCATGAGTACGAATTATTGAAACTAAAATTGATAAACCTAAAGCTCCTTCACAAACAGCAAAAGGTACATAAATGGATGGAAGAAAATAAATACAATAAATACAAAAAGCCAAAGAGTATTTAACTGAATAGTCTTATTTTGTTCATATATTGGTTACTTATGAGCAAGAATTTCAGTCATTAAGAATTTGATATTTTTGGATCAGCCCCACAATCTTCTGAAAAATGACACTTTATACCAGAAATTATCTTTGGAATAACCTCAATTGAGTATTTTAATTTTTTCTTCCACTTCATCTTATTTCTTATTTCTACCCCAAATATACAATTTTTCAGCAAAGCAGGTAAACTCATGATGTGAATGTTTTTGGAAAAATTTTAAGGTAAAACTTTCAACCATGCTAAGTTGTAACCTGACATATTTTGTACATGTGCAGTTTCCTTCTATTCCTCCTTAACATCTCCATTCTCCCTTCCTTTGCCCTATTCTTTTTCAATTCCTTATTATAAGTGTCTTCTTGACATCTTCCTCAACTGCAACAAACTACTTATTGACTTATTTAAATATTGTCTTCCGCTGTACAGCATAACATTTTCTGCAGATACAATTAACTTTCCATCCTTTGAATATTAATTTAATCACAAAATAAATTGAATTGAATCATGAAGTACAGTAAACTCCACATTTGTGAACAATTACTTATATATATCATTTCTCTATGGTCTTTACATAGTTTATATTTATTTTCTTTTTCTACTTTAGACTTTTGTTGGATCCTGTATATGTTACAGTTTTTAGTCTTATGTAACTTTTTATATTTATCTTTGTATCTTGAACTGACGTGTCCTATAACATATGTATTATGTTCCAAAGGATGATATAAATACAAAATATAAAAATTTATGCTTCTTTGTAGAGTTTGTACCCCTCTATATAGGTACATCCCAATCTCCATCTTCATCTCATTTCCTGTAGCTGGTCTACAAATTCTCCCTTGTCTTTCTTTGAAATAATTGAATGGCCAGTTCTTCTTTTCTTCTTTTATTCAAGTCTTGCAGCTTAACTGTTAACATAAGCATATCGTCATCATCATCGTCATCATCATCGTCATCATCATCATCATCATCATCATCATCATCATCATCATCATCATCATCATCATCACCATTCATTTTTAGAAGCAACAAGCTGATGTGTCATCAGCTTAGTTTATCATTTCTTTTAGTACATGACAATGCCCTCAATTTTTGTCCCTGGATATAAGATTCCAAGTATTATATTCTCTTCTAATTTGAGTTTCATGTATTGTGATTATATAATATATGTTTGCTTTATTTACTTTCTTTTCTAATCCTATTATTCATATCAGCCATGTACTTATATTTTTAAATGCATTCTTCATTGATTGCAAAAACGTGAATAATAATGTAGCGAATTCAATTCCATTTTATTGCAATTCAATATGGTGTTATAGACAAATGAATATGACACTAAGTAGCAGCACACATGCAAACAATCACATACATACAAACACACAAAAACTGCCAAGTGTATACTTCACAAATCTAAACACAAAATTAAATATTAAAGTAGCTAAGTTCTTGTATTCATATAAGTTTGCTTCACTACACAGCAGAATATACAACTTGCACAAAACAACTCAGTCACAATTACTCAGTTCTTGCTTGACAAAGTACTACAACACGAGTGAGACCGTAAAATTTCTTGGAATGTTAATCGATAATCGTCTATCATGGAACTCTCACATTGATTCCGTATGCAGTAGGCTGTCAAGAACACTGTTCTTATTAGCAAACTTAAAGAGGGCAGTCCCAAACAAATTTGTTCGTATGGATTATTTTTCATTCTTTCAAAGCATTTTTAGGTATGGTTTGATACTATGGGGTTGTAGTCCAAAAATAACAGAGGTGCTAAGGATTCAAAAAAAGGTCATTAGAATACTGACAAACTCTAATAAAACTAATCATTGTAAACCACTTTTTAAAATGCTAGAAATCCTGACTGTCATTAATCTATACTTGTATGATGTTCTTGTATATATCAAAGAAAACGAACTAAATTATAACACCAGAAGTGGAATTCACACATACAGCACAAGAAACAGGAACAGAGTGGATATACCATATCTTAGGCTGCAGAAGTCCTCTGGGTACTATAAGTTTAATGGTATAAAAATAATTAATTCTCTTCCTTTGGAAATGCGCAGTACAAATATTCAAAGATTTAAAGAAAAAATATACAAATGACTAATAAAAACTCCATTCTACAGCATACAAGAATACCTAGATATAAATAAGCATGACTTGTTAAAACATATGTAAATATTACCATCCCTCAGTGTATATGTAAACATGTTCATCATCATCATCATCATCATCATCATCATCATCATCATCATCATCATCATCATCATCATCATCATCATCATCATCATCATCTCCATCATCATCATCATCATCATCTCCATCATCATCATCATCATCATCATCATCATCATCTCCATCATCATCATCATCATCATCATCATCATCTCCATCATCATCATCATCATCATCATCTCCATCATCATCATCATCTCCATCATCATCATCTCCATCATCATCATCATCTCCATCATCATCATCATCATCATCATCATCATCTCCATCATCATCATCATCATCATCATCATCTCCATCATCATCATCATCATCATCTCCATCATCATCATCATCTCCATCATCATCATCATCATCATCATCATCATCATCTCCATCATCATCTCCATCATCATCTCCATCATCATCATCTCCATCATCATCATCATCATCTCCATCATCATCATCTCCATCATCATCATCATCTCCATCATCATCATCTCCATCATCATCATCTCCATCATCATCATCATCATCATCATCATCATCAACCATGATGCAGAGTTATGTCATGGGTATTTGCAAATTACATGTAGCCATTTAACTTGAGACAGAGAATTCAAGAACTTAGACCGAGCAGGTAAAGTGCATGAAAAACAAAGACAGAACTACACCAGACAAGTTAAATTGCATAGATAATTGCATGCTAATTTCCACATCTAAAGGTCTTGGGTTCAATTTCTTGCTGGAAGATGGTAGTTTTTCTTTAGTCAGTACTCTTTCTCATCTTTCCTAGAATATGAAATATGAGAACATAAATGTGCACATGAATTTAATGCTAATACAGACAAACCCAAATTTTAACAAGACAATAAACGACTGAACATCACTGATGATGAGCAATTGTTCCAAAGGCAAAAGTTGCTGATATGGCTTTAAATGTTAAAATGGCACATATATGGGAGGGGTTGAAAAAAGTCTGATTTGTTGCACTCACATCACTTTCTCTATTCTTGTACACATTCTTCTTACAAATGTATATTCCCCTATTTACTTTGTTAATCAACATAAACATTATCTTATTGCCAATTTTCTTATAGGTGCAAGGGAAGTAAGAGAATGCAGTAGCTTTAAGTGATAGTCAAAATTTTAAGAGCTGATCACAATGTGATGTCTTTGAAATTCAATTCTCTTTGCATTGCTAAAAGATAAAAAAATGACTTTCAATTTGAGAAAAGTACTGGAAAACTCAAACAAATAACAAGAAATATCTCCTTTAACGAACTCTACACTTTTTGTGTATTAATGCATATTGTTTTCACATTGATGCATTTTGTTTATCTTTACAGTTTACCAGTTATGCAAGTTATACAGAACGAGGACTTCTGTGAGCATTCCCAAAAAGTCCAAGTTGTACATTTAGTTTCTCATGAAAACATCTTAAGCATAAGAATTAAGTTATTTTTGAGAACATCAAAATTTTCGAAAAATGTTCCAGTAAATCTTAAGAAAAGGTTCCTGTCGTATCGCTGGAAGATACTCAACTTAAATACCAAGTTTTGTACTTAACAGACTTTTCATTTTTCAGTTATGCTGCTCAGAGACACACGGACATACATATACATGGATTTTTTTTCTCTAAAATGGCTTTTTTTATTCAGGAGAGTTCAGAACAAATATCTTGATCGAACTCTCCGTTCTCTAACATTGTCATATCAGACGATGAATGAAATGGGTGAAATGATACTTGGAATAACCCAACATTCATCTTTCAGGATAAGGTAAACCCACGGAGAAAACCTTATATAACTCACCATGACCGAAATTCGAAGTTGGGACCTCTTGAATGTGAGGCAGACAGGTCACCACCTACGCTACAGAGGCGTACGAATTTTTGTATGGTACAGAGAATGTATTTTAAAAACGTGAACAGTGTTTGATGATTGAACACTATCCCTATTACGTGCCCTATTCAGCCCCAAAAGAAATGTAGACTCCATTTTATGTTTTCACAACCGGAAAATGCTTATATGCTTTCTTCCCATTCTTACACTCCATCAAATCCACGATGAATTATGTTTCGAACTTTCGGAAACAGTCATAGCAAATCGAAACCTGTTTAACGTTCGGAAGGGTAAGAAGGACGTCACAATAATGCACAAGTAACGGAAGAGCAACTGTCATTTGAACCAACATTTAGTATAAAGCGGTCAATGCTCGTGTATTTCCATGCAAATTATACGCGCGTGGCTTTGCCGGGCAAGCTTTTGTTTCCCGAAATAAATGTGCCGTGAACACCAGAACTCCACACAAGGCCGTCATGCTTTGCGATCTTCATAACGGTAAGTCGTACTCCGCCTGCGTCAAGACGAGTCATCACAAAACCCTACTAAAGTATCATAATATATCTACTTCCAGTCTACGTACAAGCTGGTAACGAATAATGAAAGGCATTTAAAATACTTATATACTTTATACTTTTTATTGGAGATCAAAATGACTTTTCTGGTCCTATTAGATGAGTTTTACGAAAGGGTTCGGTTTCAGAAGGGTCAAACGAATTCAAGTTTATGTACTGTGACTTTCAAATGGGATGATGTTCCTGAATGCTGCCAGGCCAGCAACCAACGTGAGTCCTGCGAAGTAGCGTCACGGCCAGCGACAGAGTAGGATTCCTTGAAAGGCACTTTACCAATTAGCAAAATGCAATCTGTAATAGAACATTTTCATTTCTAAATTTCAACCAACCTATAAGTACTGTCCCTTGAATGGAAAGATTAACTTACATCTTGAGAAAACTTGTGAAGTATTTTCTTTAATAGCGATGCCTTTTGAAGGTAACATTAAAGTAATTTGGTTACTCAGCTTAATTTTTCTTCTGAAGCTTAAATTCTTCAGCAAAGTCTCGTTTATCGACCTTTGCTTACCCGACATTCTGAATGATGTTGCAAGTTGCAAGCGTGAATTGCGAGTTCAGGTTATGAGTGATACAAAGAGTAAGTATACATTTTGCCAAAACATGACAAATTTCAAAGGGAACCGCTCTCCTTTGCCGCTAAATTGTAATCATTAGCCAACAAAAGGCGACCCTTAAAAACAGGGCGAGAGGCATTGTAACCAGTGCTCTGGTTCCATTATTTCCTGCAGATAAGATACCTTGTAAACCCAAACCTTCAAGTAACACAGAGTGATGCAAGGGTGTCGTGTTTTGGAAAAAAAAAAAAAAAAAAACTATAGAAGTGGTAGATAAGAGGACGAATGGGGATGAAAGGGGAACTGTTCTTAGCCACCCGCACCATTCCCCTTACCCAAAACTTCTGCCTGCCCCTTACTTCCGTTTTTGTATCGCTTGTAGCATTGAGGAGCTTCAAGATGGTGCATTAAACGCAATATTTCTGCCACCAATATAACCGCCAGCAAAACTATGGATCAGGGCGTTCTGAAAGCGATGAAAATGAACCGTCCTTAGTGGAAGAAGAAATTGAAGGATAAGCTATGAATGAAAAATTGAGACATCAATGTAGAGACTGTTACGCATTGGGTTCCAAGGGCCTGGACTGACGTAAGAGCTCCAACAATTGCCAAATCATGGAAGAAGTAGCGTCGATGAACGTATGGAAACAGTACAAATAACACCGAAGAAACCATTCTACTTAAAGTTCTAGAAACGACAATTAAATACAGTGAGTAAAAAGAACAGGCTCCAGAAATCTGCATAATGCTGCAAAGATGGCAAGATGGCAGCGAAGAATTGTCACTGGTCACAAAAGCAGGATACTATCAAAGATGGCTTTAAGTCTTCAGGATTGTATGTTTTAAGTGAATGCATTTACTTTTTGACAAATATATAACTGTAAGTTAATTTGTTCTGTCGTGTTCTTGAGAAACATGACTATTAAGTTTGTAATGTGTAAAATTAAAACAAAGTTTAGTGTTAAATGTCCTTTTCTAAAACAGCTCCCTATTATCCCACATTTTCGCTAATCGGACGTTCTACAGATCTGTTTGTGTCAGATAAGCCGGACTACTGTAGATGTAAATCATCTGAAATTAGACATAAATTCACTTATTGACTTGAACGAATAGGTGTAATCTCGTTTAAATAAAAAACACATGTTTGTTTATTAAAACACTAGTTGTATATTTTTCCTGTAGATAATTAAGGTGAGGTTACAGAAATCTATTGTTTGAACCACTATCAATAAATGGGAGATAAATTCCAAATTATGAATCGTAAAGATTTAAGTACAGTGAACCGCAGTTTAATTTATTCCTCAGAAATCTGCATGAAAACCGATTAAAAATACGGGTAAGCATAACTATATACCACGAATACGGCCAAAGCATTAATACAGTGTCCTTGAAATGTTGCAATAAAAATGCGATCATTACAGAAAGAGAAACAATGGAGATAAAAGTGGAAAGCAGTACTTCCTATCGGACGATAGGATAGAATAGAACGATGAGAGGGTTCACTGTTGTGGTTGTTTTAATGGACAATGAGACTGCTGTAATGATGTGGTGTTTTATTTTAATGGCGATTTGTACCAAAGCAAGAGTCTAATATAGCCCTCAAATATCCACAGACAAAAAAATGAAGAAAAAATAATAAAAGTGTTAACTTAATCACCTCGTGCAATTTCCTTAGAGTTCTAGCCTCAAAAACATTGATGAAAGAAGACGCAGAGAAAACAACGTAATAACAATAATATGCAAAATTATCTCTAACGAAGCACGATATCAGGTAAGGTTAGATTACACAAAATCACTTCAAGTGTACACAATGCTATAACTGTTTAAAATGTTTATAAAGAAGGCTAAAATAATCCTGAAAATACAATAAAATGAGAGAAATTTCTGCAAAACAAGATAAGATTATCCTGAGAACATTTCGAAAATAGTGAAACGCCTAGTGAGTTCTACTAGTAGCTAGAAAAATACCTGCATTAGAACTTTAAGACATCTTTAAATGCCTAGAAAATATCAGAGTAAGCGTCATAAGCGCTCTGAAAAACCGTTAGAACACTGTCCCAGAGTTCAAAACATCTTCAATAAACTCCTAAATACATGTATTATAATATCGAAATCTATCCTAAATGACTGAAACGATATTTAAAGTGGTAGAGATACATCTACCAACACCTAAAATACCCGCTTCAGTATCCCAAATGTCTTGAAAAGTATACCGAATACCCTTGAAAGTGCTTAAAACAAGCATAAAAGTAGTCAGAAAATTAAAAAAAGTGACTATATAAGCATCAAATTTCCCAACATAGCATCAAAATGCTCTGAAATATGTTGATAACGCCTAAAAACGAGCTAGATAAACTTGATTATCTAGAAAAGTGTTTAAAACAGGGAAGAAGAATTAAAGCTCCCTAAATACCTAAAAAGTGACAGGTTTATCAGAATTGTTAAAATAATATCAAAATTCCCGAAATGTCAGAAATGTCTAAAAGTATTTGTGCTAGGGGTTTAAAGTTTCTCAAAATACCTAAAATCATTGGATAACGTCGCCAAATTATTGAGAAATGTCTGAGCTAAGATCTCTTGGGTGAAGGCCAGGATATTTATGTGTGGGTTATGGTAAGATAAAACAGCATAATAGAAAAGGAGAGTATAGGTTAGCGTAGGTTATGATAGCCACACTGAGGTGTCGTTGAAGAGTCATCCTTCTCCGAGGACAAGGCGCCTTCGACCTTTTGCCGTTCCGGGATTCTGTCCCTTACTGGCACGATGATGGATTTATAATAATAGACTGTGGGTAGATGGTGTTTTTTTTATAAATAAAATGTCACAAGTTTGTGGGATAAAATAGCTTAGTATAAGTGGACATAGGTTAGGTTAGCATAAGTAGTCGAGTGTAAGAGGAGGGTCTAAATTCAGTTAGGTTACGCGATAAGAGGAAAACATACTCTGGCGGGGAAAAAATACAACACCAAGGATCGCTTAATTTTAGTGAAGAGTTAAATGAGAGGTAATACATCTGATAGCATCATATGATAACAAAATCGGTACAAATGAAGCAGAGATGTCACAAAAAGATATGTCCAAACGGTTGCAACAATATCCACATACTATGTCCGTGTTTCAATGAACATAGTCTTGAAGGGTGTTGCATTTTTTCCCGCCAGTGTAAGAGGGTTAGGCATGTCAGATTTCTTTGTGTGGGGTGAGTTACGTTACGCGATAGAAAATAGAATAAATGGTTACTAAGCAATAATATAATGGGCTAGTAGTAGAGGATTAGGTGGTAAGGGGATAAAATAAATGATTACAAGAGTGGGCTTTTGGTTAAATAAAATCAACATAGAAAGCTCTTGATTTAAACATCGATATATTAGATACAATAAACAGCATATTCACTTACCACAAACTTTTTTTTTTTTTACGTTCTTAATTGCTGTTGTTCTCAGCGTCCCATTCTATATCGAACATGAACGACCGCTGAAGTTTGCTCAGAGGTCTCTATATCAAGCTTGGCGTTCTTTTACGTGCCGTAAATCTACGACAGGGAAACACCGACTTTACTTTCCTTCTGAACACACACCCTTAAAATTGTTTCCAGAACTGTCCTTCAGTTCGGAGAAGGACAAGAAACCTAAACGACACATGAAAAAGCTCTCAAAGGTCGTCGAAGGTAACCAGGACCATGGAGTAAGATGAAATAACTAAAGAAAACACCTACAACTGTTAAGTAAAATATTGGATGTTCAATCAACATGGAGTTTCAACAAAATTTAATGGACTTCAGGATACAAGGTTGGGAAGCCTTCAGTTGCAGGTGCAAGATATAAGAAATAAGTCAGCAGCCATCTATCAGTATAATTTATTATTCAGATTCAGATTAAAATTGCAATTGAAATTCAGTTGTTTATTAGAAATGTAACATAGTAATAATAAGGCTGCTGTTAGATCAGATTTAGTTGTAAGGTCACTGGAGATGGTGGTCATTAAGGTTAGTAAATGTAGGCATAAGTTTTGTCTGCAAGAAGAAACCTTTTATTTTTATTTATTAGTTAAATGTATATCATTTGTAATTAAAGAGCACAATAAGTTCAGGTTTAGACTCTAGACACCTGGACCTAAGCTCGCAGATTAAAATAAAATAAAATAAAACTGTCCTTCAGAATCTTCAATACCCTTACTCGCGACCACCTCAGCTAGTAGTCCTTATATAGCCCTAAATTCTCATACTATTTTGCTACATATGACATTACCAATTAGAGTTCCCTTTAGAACCAGACTGGCAATTATAGCAGTAGTAGAGCAGTCTGTTCGAAGACGCTGAAGATGAGATCCGTTCTCTCTCCGAAGTGTGTTACTTAGAACAGTAACAATGCGACTGTTCCAATTTTTTTTCTTTCTTGCCAATTCAAATGTTGTCACTAATAAATAATTACTGACTGACTCATGTATTATACAGTATGATATATGATTGCTGTAAAACTAAATAAAATTACAGAAGCATTGGAAATAAACATTGATAAAATATAAACGACTGTCATAAAATGTCGTAACTGACTGTTTTGAAATTACTAATTTAATGCAACTTTTGTATGAGTATTTTACTATACATATGTACAAAATAACCAAGGTGTGCCAAATTTCAAATCATTCACTCATTTACATAAATAGTAAATTAAATTCCTGCGCAAAAATTGTTTTTGGCCTCTCCAGTAAAATTAAGAAAATGTTGGTTCCAATAGTACTCGTATATCGCTAAGGTACAGAATTGTTAACTGCCCCAACACATTTAATATCCCAAACAATACAATAAATTGTGATTTCATCTTTGGAGTTTAAGTAATGCTTAATTATTTGGAAAATAGCTAAAATTTTGAACCGCCCTACACATATTTATGTGGATTTATTTCGGATGTTTGCACACATGGTTTTATTTTTGTCAATAATATTCGTAAGTCGTTAATGTTCCGCATTGTTAACTTGTTGGCAGCCAGCAGTTGGTAACACGAGATTTTAAAACGAGGCAAAAAAAAAAAAATGAGGCTAGAGTCGTTGTCTAAAGTACCATTGGAAACAAGATTCTAAAGGTTCGGTTCGAAGAATATGTGAAGTCAAAGGTGAAGATGTTGTTAGTGAGCGAGAAGCACGAGCGAGTGAGTTAGTGAGTGAGTGAGTGAGTGAGTGCGTGGGAGGTATTTTAAGGGACTGCTGACAGCTAGATCACTTGGGTCCGAGTACAACGATGGTTCCTGCATTTCAACTATGGAGATAAACACATTAAAGATTTACAACGTTCTGAAAGACCTAAGTTATGGAACACTGAGAATATACGCATAATATCGGAAAAAATTCACAGAAGCACTGGAAGGTTGTCATAATAACTTATGCTTCAAAACATACCATACATTGCATATTAAGACACATCTCGTTCACTTGCACCGCATGAATTGACAGCTAGTCAAGCTCAACGTAAAAATCCTTGCAATGAGAGATTTCTCAGGACATCTGTAATCCCACCCAAAATCCAAACCTCGAAACAGTGACTCGATACCCGTCAGTCTGCAAACGGAATCCGTTCGGCCCCAGAATAATAATTTCGGTCAGGTGGAATTTTGAAAGTGTGATTCACTGCAAATTTGTTCCAAATGGATCGGAAGTCGATGCGGATCTTAGCAACTGAGGCAGAAGTACCAGGCAGTTGTTAATGGAACCATAGTTCTCTTGCAGCAGGATAATGGCGATATCTGATATCGGTCAAACAACAGTGTACAAAATTCAGGAACTGTAAGGAATCCAACGCTACCACATCCACCACATAATCCTTATCTTGTGCATCAGAGTCCAGCTGTTAAGTTCATGGCCCAACTCCTATATGGAAGAATTCTTTTTATTTAATTTACGTCCTCCAATGTTGAGTCATATCGGGCGATGAATGAAATTGGTGAAATGATGCTCCAATGAGTGCGGGGTCCATGGAGCTTAGAGTTACCAGACATTCGTCTTTCATGATAAGGGAAAACTCCGGAAAATCCTTATCCAGGTAACTCACCATGACCGAGATTCGAATTCGGGACCTCTTGAACGTAAGGCAGACACCCTATATGGAAGAAATCCATTACAATCATTTTCTGTAACAACACACTTGAAATACAGTTTTGCTTAAAAACAATATTACTTATGAGACGTCTGTATTAACCATTAACGTGGTTTGAGGTGAACTATAATAACTGTTTTGTAATTTCAATTCTCAACTACTAAGACTTCATCCCCAATGTCTTCTCTCCGGCGCCCGACGCCTCTGTAATGTTGAAATGAATTTTGATGTACATAAATTTTGTAGAAGTACTTAAAAATGTTCTTGGTAGATTTTAATACATGCCATAGCATGCACCGCTCTACAATCGTTTGTTGAAACAAAAGAAAACAGAACCATGCGTTAGTACTACTACTACTACTACTACTACTACTTTCATGGCCTAAAAACGATGAAACAGGCTAGCCGTGTTGCGTCAAACGTTTCTGATCCGTGAACAGAAATCTTTTTTCTTCTTTTTACCCTTGAGGTTGTATGTTTATGAACTGAACAGGTTAAGTAAGCCTCTCGTTTCTCGACTGTGCTACTACTAAGACGCAACAAAGCATAATGAAGGTCATGATGGCGCTGAATGTGCAAGTCCTTTGGGAAACCTGCTCCGGTAAATCAAAGAAACTGCAAGAGTTGCCCCGATGCAAGACAGGTTGCGCTTCGCCACCAATGCAACTGTCATGTACAACATTTAAACAATAGCAGCGTAACCATGGGCCAGATATGTAAGTCAAGTTTGTTTAAGTAAGAAATACACATTATCCTGCCATTCATCGTAATGATTACGAGCAACAGTAAATTTGAGAATCTTTTCACAGTTTTCCAATGAATAAACAAATAAATGACAGGTTATAATGACTATGGACTTTGTATAGCTTCTGCAATGAGCATGCCACATTTACTTCCCAAATAAAAGGTGTTTATGTTTTCTAAACGTTTCTATGTTAGAGTAATTTACGCATAAACGGATAATTGGCAATACATTAACGAGTTGCTGGCAGATTACATGTGCTTTATGTAACCTAATATGTTTTATCATGCTGACATTATTAATTGAACAGCGCATATCACGATAGCAATCGACGATATATTAAGTATGTGCATGTGTATGTGTGTGTGTGTGTGTGTGTGTGTGTGTGTGTGTGTGTGTGTGTGTGTGTGTGTGTGTGTGTGTGTGTGTGTGTGTGTGTGTGTGTTTAACAGTGAATATACTTCCGCTACAAAATTAGAGAACTCCTTAAATATCATAGGACTGAAATATTATACAGGTTAGTTACAAGTCCCACAGCACCTAAAATAATTTGTTAAGCATATGAGTGATATACTAAATTTGGTGTACGAAGATTAATCATGTACAGAGAAGTAAAAAATTGTGTTATTATTTATTATCCATTTTTTTTGGTTCCTAATTTACCCAAAGGTATATTAGGAATATAGTTTACAAATTTATGAATATAATACAATTTACAAAAGCATAACAAATTCAATATCAAGCTGACAAACAGTAAACATCAAGATGAAGCATTTAGCTTAAGACATATTTTGTTTAAGAAAGCCATGAAATATTGATAAGTTTTGTAATTCATCAGAATATGTGTAAGTGGTTTTCAGAAAGTGTAACCTAAGGACTGAAGCAATAATTCAAGTTCGTATCTTTCAAAACAGAAAAACGGGCAATCAAGTAAAATGTGAGGGACATCTTGAAGATGATTTCCACAAATACAATCACATGTGGATTTGATTTTGAATCGAAATAAGTAAGCTGAACATTTGCCATATCCAGTTAAGAATTGAGTGAGAACATAGTTAGGATTAACGAATTTACATTTATGTCCGTCAGAAACTGTTGAGAAATATAAATTCTTAGTCAAAGCACCACAATCACTTTTTAACCAGTATTCATTCCAGTCGTTAATGATAATCTCCTTTAATGTTTGCCTCACATAAGAAATAGGGCATAGAGTGTAAGTCTCTGGAAGATCTGAAGTCGCAGCTCTCTTTGCAAGCTCATCTGCACGTTCATTTCCGGCAATCCCCACGTGCCCTCTGACCCATGAAATACACAGATGAGAACTACATAATAAAAAAATTGTGTTGGTGATTTTTTTGCTACTTTCGGTTTAACCAGAAGTGCCTACAATTTTATTTATATGGAACATCCTATATTTTTTTTTATAGATTCGGTAGTATACTCTGAGAGCTTTTCAATAAGTACCCAAAATAAAAAATAAAAAAAACAACAACAAAGAAAATCATAAGAAGAATAAAAAAGGAAAAACAATCTAAATTAGTGTTCAAAGTGGTAGCCCTTAGCTGCTTGAAAATATGAAAATGGACCCCAGAAACCATTTAAGGGATAATTAAGGCTTTACGAATGTCTCTCTCTTTACTTACATTATTCGACTCCTCTAGATCTTCTAAGTTGCTGGGTCTTTCTCAATATGCAACTGTCTTTAAGTGGCCCCACAAAAAAAAGTTCAAAGTCGACAAATTTGGGGATATTGCTGGCCACTCTACGTGACTTCTTCTACCTATCTACTGTTGTGGTCAAACCTGGTGTTACGTAGTCAAGAACAATTTTTCCAAAGTGAGCTGCGTTTCATTGTTGGGAAAATATGTCATGTTTAATTAGCCGATGGTTGACTGGGTATGAAAAAAAGTTTGTGATGGCCGGTGCTACTTGATTGCGAAAGAATTCCAAATATCTACAAGGTTTGGCGTTTCACTCAGAACAAAGAACCAATAATATGATCATCAACAATACCAGCACAAACAATCAGTTTCTGTGAATACTGCATGTAGTAGTGAGCCAACCGAATGTTTTACACTATTAACTGTTAAAACATAACATCCTGCAACAACCGAATGTGTTCATTTGAATTTGATTTTCGTATAAAGCTTTTATAGTGGCTACTAAGTAAAAACACAAGCTTACGAGAGAAACTTATGTTTTAAAATCCCATGCGCCATTTGCACAAACATGTGTACGCTCATTTAAACCTCGCGTTTGAGCATTCACATAGTCAAAAAGGCAAAACCGCATTTGGAAACTGATTCTATTATGTGTTAGGTGTTTCCATGAAAAAATAAGCTTTTTTTTTTTTTGCCCGAAAAGTTGTCGAAAATTGCCCTTAAATATTCTTTAATATACTTACCAGCTTACTTGACAAGCACAGCGTAATAAGCTATTTCATGAAATTTGAAATACGTAAAATGTTCAGTGTAGTAAATCTATACAAGTTACATGTAAACTAAACGGTAATTCAATTTTATAAGTATGTTTGAAGATCTGATAGTACTGCTACTTTTTGCCAACCATGCTAACTTTCTTTCTGGTGGCACAAACACATGTATTAAAAGCAAAGAACACCACTTCCCAGGCTATACATAGATAAAGTTCTAGTCCATATTTTACGCGTCACAATGTTAACTACAAACACAAAATGACACAAAAACTGGAAAATATATAGACAATCATTGAACGCAAATAGGATAAACCCTGTGTACGTGATACAGCTGGGTTTATAGTTCACATCGTCCATTATTAAATGTTCGCACCTACGAGTTCGCTCGTATTTACTACATGGCAAAGCGAGAAGGCGTATCGGAAAAAAATCGCAACACAGAGATGATTACCTCAGCTTATCGCACATACACGGCGAGTCCAGTGTATGTGTACTCAGTTCAGATATAATCATGTCTTATGGACAGCAATGTGTCATACATCGGCAGGCGCGAGAAATCATATCATATAGACACACGCAGCTTCCAATCGCTCTATTTATGTTACGTAACTTACTGTACGTCAACTTACTAGTATTTCACTCTTCTAATCATCCTGATAAGGAACGATCGCAGCGCTGGTCACCTGAAGGTCAATACGCCTCAACCCTCTGTCGAGTAATACTGCTGATTACTAGAGGTACAATAACATTTTAAATCTATTCACATTCAATTTGGTTACAGTCCAATGAAGGAATACCATGTTAGTCATAAGAGACAGCACAATGATAACATCTGGCCTAATGTAACACTTCAATTAACCTGGCATACTGTGTGTAAACATTGCAATATAATGCAATCGAATTTAGTGCTTCGTCATGTCCTTGCTGAAAATGTTTACACTTTGAATTCGCCTACAAGGCCGGTAAACGACTCCTTTTTCGTTACGTCGAAAAGGCCTTCCGCTCCTGTACATTTTATGGGCAAACATGAAAATTGGCAGGTATACTTAAGCTTTAAGTAAACAGATGTGTTATAAAACAGTACACACAAAGATACTTTGCAATGTGCCAGGAATTTAATAAAATCGAGGTCTAACATATTCTTAATCTCTTCTCATCACACTCTTTGTTCTTATGTCCTTTTTCAGGCCAATTTCTCTCCAGGATTTCAGCTGTTAGCAACTGTCTTGAAAGCGAGTAATTATACGTGAAAGTACCGAAAATGCACTTGTCAGGGACGTAAAACCTACTGCCGCTTAAAATACTGCGGCGCTCATTATTCTCGTTGACGTTCTATTATTGCTTACTTTGGTTAAGAAACTTTCCCATCATCAATAGAATCTAGAAGTGAATTTGGAGAAGCTTCCTAATGAAAATAAGTACAATCCAATTACAGAACTTAGTCAATGAGTTAACTGTTTCTAAGTCAAAGCAACCGATATGAGGAATTAATGGACGCTATGCTTATATAACAATAAAAACTTGCAATACTTTCTAAGGACACATTCGAAGCTTTAAAACGTCTGGTTTTCGAAACTAGAACTATTAGCTGTAAAAGTCCAGTCATTTTTGTGCTCAAGAAGATACATGCATCGGGCGATATGATAGATACGAGGTTCGCATACGGGATCAAAACTCGTACAACGACCAAACTATTTCCTTTCTCTTTCTTTTCTTCCTTTGTAATTTATCTCAGTAGTTAGGTGCACACCGGTTTGGAAAATTCCAATGCCAAATTCCAATGCCACGGCCTAAAGTTTCAATCTCCGGTAAAAGAAATCGAAATAAATTGTATGTTCAGGAAGACGATTGTGCAATTATCATAGTCCATTTTCACAGCATCATGCAGACTAACAAGGTTTTCCTGAAGTCTTAAGAGGTACACTTTCTGCATATCTTGTTATTGTAAATCCCCACATTCTAGTCACAGTTTCTTCAAAAACTTTAGTATAAAAGAAACCTTTTAATGAGGAGATATGAATATGATATGAAAAGGAAATGCGAGTCAGATTTTTAAAGAGCGTGGCGCTATGTTATTAATTTTTGAACACACGCAAATTATTCGGCACAAATTGTATGCTTTAACCAGATCTACATATTTTTATGTAGTAAACCTTTATGTATCTCTTTGGGTGCACCAATTATACGTAAGTCGTTCAGAATGAAGAGGACTTACAGGCTAGGTATTCCCAGAAAATTCAATATATATTTCACTTGTACATAATGCAAATATTTTTAATTTATGATATTTTAACAACAAAAAACTTATGAACAGTTTTGAGAAAAAATAACAAAGGCTTTTCTACAGAAAAGAAGTTTGAGCGCGCGCGTGTGTGGGCCTTTTTCTAAAATGGTAGCAGTAGTAGTAAAAGCAGTAGTAGTAGTAGTAGTAGTAGTAGTAGTAGTAGTAGTAGTAGTAGTAGTAATAATAATAATAATAATAATAATAATAATAATAATAATAATAATAATAATAATAATAATAATAATAATAATAATAATAATAATAATAATAATAATAATAATAATAATAATAATATATTTATGGTGAAATCTCGGTATAGAACTTTTGGGTGGCATACAATACTACTTTTACTTTCTATAGGTAACTAATAGGGAACCTAAGTATTATATTACATTTTTTTGTTTAACATTTGGGTTGCGTATACTATCAAGTTAGGAGCACGCGGTAACGTGTGCGACTCGCATTCGGCAGGTCACGGGCTCGATCCTTTTGACTTGGCTTTCCCCGTGGTTTTCCCTTGTCAGAAGGTGAATGCTATGGTGAAATCTCTAATCCATTGATTCCTTTCGTTTCCTTTCTCATTTAACTCAGTTGTCATCTTTCAGACTTGGTTGTCAGTGCAGCAGTTCCGGCGGATGTGTGTGTTTTTAAAATGTCTTCCCCGAACCACCTTGAGGTTGCCACCTCTCCCTCAGTGGTGGTGAGAAGTTCCAGTGCGGCGGCGGCGCCGCGTGACAATCCATCCAACGGACTCCGCTGTCAGTCTGTGGTCTCCCTTCGCCTCATCCCTTCCCCCTAGGAGGTGGTAGTCCATAATATATATCTGCCCGATCGCGATGGGCGAAGTGTTCCCCCTCCGTTCCTTCAAACATATCACATCACATCCCATATACAGCCGGTATAAATTCACTGCTTATATGGTTTGAAAGGAAACAAAGGCAATACAAGTAATAAAATTCAGAAAGGAGCAGTTAAAGCGTTATATAACACACGCCGTATATAACGCAAATTAGAACCACACCCCCTCATTCACATACAATAGACCAAGAGAAACTTGGAAGTAAGAAACTACTGAATTTTCTTTTTAATTTTCGTCCTCCAACATTAAGTCATATCGGACGATGAATGCAATGGGTGAAATGATGCTCAAACGAGCCCGGGGTCCATGGAGGTTAGAGTTACCCGACATTCGTCTTTCAGGATAAGGGAAAACCTGGAAAGAAGCCTTACCCAGGTAACTCACCCTGACCGAGATTCGAACCTTGAATGTGAGGCAAATACGCTACCATCTATGCTACCGAGGCAGGCAACCACTGATGGTGTATATAATTTGATTTTATTCATTTTCGCTACGAAACACAGCCCCAGGTGTATGCCTCCAAACAGTGTAAGAAATGATTCCCATTAAAAGAAGAATTATCCTGCGATAATCGAAATTGGATTTGAGACGTCTAGGTAGAAAAACCATACCGCTGACTACTCAGGTTTGAAGAGAATCCAGACTACCCCTACGGTTGTGAAGTCAATTGTTGTGGCATCTCGGCCCATTCGCCCTGGACACTCGACCACTCAGCAGCTGCTACTGGTGGGAGGCCGCCCTCCTGGGGTTCCAAGAAGGTGCCTTCACTGCTGTGGTGTGTCTGGACGTCCAGAAGGCCTTCTCAACGATGTGGCACGCCGGTCTTCTACATAAACTAATCCAACTGGGACTATGCATAGAGCTTCTCAGCATTCTACACAGCGCACCGCCCGCCTCGGTAGCGTAGATGGTAGAATCTCGGTCAGGGTGAGTTACCTGGATAAGGTTTTTCCGGGGTTTCCCCTTATCCTGAAAGACGAATGTCGGGTAACTCTAAGCTCCATGGACCCCGGGCTCATTTGAGCATCATTTCACCCATTGCATTCATCGTCCGATATGACTTAACGTTGGAGGACGAAAATTACAACAACAAAAAAGCCACAGTCACGGGGACAATTTCTACACTAAGACCCATAAGAGGTGGAGTCCCCAAACGCTCTGTGCGATCCCCACGATTTTCAACGTGTACACAACAGATTTCCCACATCAGCCGCACGACAAAATGGCCCAGAATGCCGACTATGTGCTACTGTTCTACAATACCAAACACATTATATGAGCCATCGATTAAGTTCAGAGACAATTCCGCTTTGTCAAAAGTAGTGCCGGTATTGGCGTATGTCCGTTAATTCCGATAAAAGCCACGCCATACTACTTACCAACTGCCTCACCACCGCAGACTGTTGCAGCCTTCAGTTTCGAGGACGGAGGATTGATGGGGAAACTCTATCCAATATCTAGGTGTAAAGTTTGATAGAGATCTAACTTTTCATGAGCACATCAGAGACCTCTCGACGCGGGTGCAGATGCTAATTGGCTCAATGTACCCTATGCTGGGTTCTGGTTCAAAGTCTGTTCGCCTAAAGTTACACCTCTTCCGGATGCTCACAGTTCCACTCATGCTGTACGCTTGCAAGACCTGGGGTATGGCTGCAGACAGCTGGCTACTACGGATACAACGTGAGCAGAATAGAGGACTTCGCTCCTTTCCCGTGAGACTACTTCTCGAAGCTTGATCTCTTCCATACGTGGAGGATGAGATTCTACGCAAAATCCCACAATATCAAAGCGCCCTGGTTAGCTCTTGTGGGATTATGACCCCGGAAGACGCCGGCTGAGGCAATATCGGATTCCCCGCATGGCTTATGGACATTCGAGATAACAACGGAGCAACGCCATACAGCACCAAAAGCTGAGCGTTGCGTTTAATCAACAAAGAGCTGACTGGCCTCAAGTTTATTGCCAACAATTGAAAATTTAAATCGATTTAACCATACTCACAAGAGTGCAATGAATTTTTCATCATGTACATATACTCCAAGGAATACGATGCTACCTCATAATACCGCCTGCGGTGCCGCATGTAGTAAAAGCGAGATTTAGACATTACACATTACATTACTACTCCACAAACCTAAAAACCTACACATTACATTACTACTCCACAAACCTAAAAACCAACAACCCCACCTAAAAAGTCCCGAATCAAATACCTATCTGCGGTAAAAACCCACTAAGGGTGGACACATAACAAAAGCATTCTGACTACATAGCCTACCATCACCTCGGTCGATCTAGCACCAATCAGCAGCCTAAGAGGGTTCCGTTAACGTATCTTTGTGTCGCTCTTTGTTCCCTTGTATATGTTTACAACAGGCCCATTTTAGTTTCAGACAAATTATACATATAATGTAAACTTACCGCTGTCGTTTCTTTGAAATGAGACTTATAATGTCTTCAGAGACAGGCTGGTAAGCCTCGCAGTTGCAGAATTAAAGTAATCTTTATACTTTTATAAGGAAGGTGCGACAGTTTTTTGTTATCACTTTATATAATAATAATAATAATAATAATAATAATAATAATAATAATAATAATAATAATAATAATAATAATAATAATAATAATAATAATAATAATAATAATAATAATAATAATAATAATAATAATAATAATAATAATAATAATAATAATAATAATAATAATAATAATAATAATAATAATAATAATAATAATAATTATAATTATAATTATAATAAAATGAATAGTAAACTAAGGAAATGTCAGGATCCACATTAAGCAACATCCCGTTTGCTACGCCTGCGGAAACACGAACATCAGAAAGTAAACAGGACGTTCCTAACACGACCTCCACTTTCCTGTCAACAAGCGACTTCATTTCTGAGTAGGTACTGTTCCTAACTTGCTGACATTAACATGTAAATGATTTCAAAAATTATTTTTATGTGACGATTACCCATCTACTCCCAATCTATGTGCAAGATATGGAGGCAAAACAGCGTGAACTATTTATATCACTTTGTCCCAAGTGATATAAATATAACAGCATTATTTATTTTATTGAGAACATAGCAGATTTTTATTGATAAATGGATAAATGGGCAGGTTCCACATTCTAAAATGGAGCCATAGGAGGGAAGATGCATTTCGTGCTCATAGCATAAAAATTGCTTCCGATTTGCTGACTCTAATTTTATAAGAGTATGTTTGCTGTGATTTTGTCTGAACGTGGCACACTTGGAATTTTGAATGTGGCAAAAATAAACTATTCTAAAACTTGCCACTAAAATTACCACTACCTTTATTTTCAATCCTACAGATCAATTCACTTTGGCCTATCTAGACAAGAATTCGCAGAATTATACTACAGGACCAAAAGAAAATTATGGGCTAGCTCGAACTTCTCAGGAATTACTCCTATCACATTTTCAACCCCTTCTGTGTAAATCTGCACTGCTGCACCTATCTGACAAAAATATACAATTAATTAGAAAATATCATATTAAAGTTATCTTACAATTTCCAAAAGGTATCCAAACCTAATTTTCCATTATAATACAGCACCTCGAAATTCTTAAAAACTATCTTACTTTTAGTTTCAGTTCCATACACACAAATATACTGCTAATCGAATCAATGCACAAATTTGCCCATTTAGGATCCTTAAAATTTATAAAATTTCGTTAACCATAGTTCCACCCCTTAGGTACGAATTTACATCATTTTCCCGCTCTGAGCAAAACTTTGGAACTTGCGCTTTAGGTATGAGTGAAAATGTTGAACTCTTACGCGTTTCAAAACACACCGTATTCTTATTGTTAAACCTTTAGTTATGAATGCATCCATGCATTGGCAGTTAACATACTAGTGATATAATACTAATCAAATAAAATCCGGGTGCTGTTATTACCATCCTATATATACCAGAGAAGAAAACTGCATGGCGTCTCTAATTGGACAATGCAAACACAACCAAGCGAGACTGATAGCAAATTTTTACAGGAATTTTTTAATTCTCTTTTATATTCTATATGGATTTCCTTAGTGTTTATTTGCATTTTTGTATAAGTTTTTTTTTTTTAACCAAACCAAAACCGAACTTTTATCGCTAAAAGTTAAAAATAAAGTAATAAAGTTGATGTGCTACATTCACACGAATTTTCTTTACTCCAAGTTTTACAAACCGCTTTTACAAAAATTTATTCTTTCGCCTCATTCATGTTAATCAGATGAAAGTCTGGCCTTTAAATTTCACTATCCTTCAAGTTTACCAATTGTACAAAAGTAGTCAAAATTTATTCAGATTACAAAGGACTTCACAAGGTATTCGCGAGAAAGTCAAGATTTACATTTCATTGATCGGAAAAAACCTATAAATATGTATGCGATATTTAAATCAAAATAATTCGAGCCACCTTTGAGAAATCTAAAAATAATGAAAACGTTCCTTGAAAACGGCAATTTGAATGGGAGGGATTTTATAAAATATCTTCGTATTGTATTCTTGGATAATACAGAAATTAAATCCCAATTTTGGTATTCAACAGACATTTTATTTTTAGGTTGTGCTGCTCACACACATATTTCCAAAAACATGTTTTGATTCGACTGATCTCAAAGTTTGTATCTCTGATGAAATCTCGTAATCTAATTTTTCAGTGGAATGCAATATTTCCTCTAACTACTATTAGTAAGTGCTAGCCTAAGCTAAATTAGGCTATAATAAGGAGACGGATGGACAACAGACAGATAGATAGATAATGGAGTTTTATCAACCTAAAAGTACTAACTACTCTGAAAGCCCAATGGAAAAGATACTTTCATTGTTTCCCAAAACCTGTTCCCTGAAAAAGTTGCAGTATTTTGTTTTCAATATTAGCATCCGGATGCTGGAAAAAGCAAAAATTAAACATACGTTACGAAAGCACTACAATATCAAATGTTTATGATACAGACACCAACTGTCTCAAGTATCCAAGAAAAAAATCTACGCATTCCGCACCTGAAAAATCAGAACACCCAAAAGCCTGGAATCAAAATCACGTTACACCTAATCATGCTAATTTTTACTTGCAACAAGTCAAAGTCCAAAAGGATCACGTTATAATCATGCACTTCCTGCCTTGCAAAGTGAACCGAAAGAAAATACGACTGTGGTGACATCTCTGGCATTATTACTTAGCGCACAAGTCACTGGTGCATTACACACCAGCAAATCCTTGAATCATTTCCAGTTGTTTACAGTAAGTTTCCATTCATCTGCAAGAGTCGTTAAAGTTTTACTTCCTTTATCACAGTAGGTACTTACTTTAGGTACGAGAGACCTGATATTATTAATTGCAAAACATTAGTTTTATTACATAAAGTTATAAATTGCAAATACCAGTGTAATTAAAGTAGCACGTAAAGGAATATTAACCATAAAAAGTTTGAATCAAATTTATGCAAAAACTAGTTTCATTACGATCTGTATAACTAATATTTTCATTCTACTCTAAGTTTGACCGCAAAGACAACATCTTTAAATATATATAATGATATAAATATACATGCCTACATACAAGCTGGAACCCGTAAATTATAATCATGTTAATTCTACCTATTAAAACTAAGGTTATTTTCTGAGTTCATTTGGATACTAGTACTTCTTTTTTAAAGAGGAGCGAAAGACTTTCTGGTACTACCATACGTGTCGACCTATGATCCATTTCCACCACACGTACTTAATCCACTATTGCGTAGCATGAGAAATGTGGGTGTTTGTCTATTGCTGGACAAATTACTTACAGCATGTAGAGCTTCTGCTTACAACACACTGTGCTAAAATTATGTATTCGCATTTTAAGATATTCCGTTTTAGCACTGAATTTGAGTGCACGATAGCCATTGCTTCTGTTTTTCAACAGTTGGGGTTAGTTCAAGCATTTGTTTTCTGTTTACGTATTTTGGACGGTAATCAGAATCAATGTTTGTAGATCGACTAGAGCTAGGGTTGCATAAAGCCATATTATAATTAGCTGGTATTCTGCATTGAGTTCTGGCATTTAGTAGATATTTTAGGAAATAATCCGAAAATCCGTGCACTTTCTGCCACTTCCCATGTACGCACTGCATATTCGCTCGGCGTTTGTTAACATTCTTTATTTAAACCTTACTTGTTCTTTCGTCATTCATATAAATGTATAAATACCAATACAACCGATAGGTTTGTTGCTTTACGTACATCAGTGCGCAGTTAGCATTTTGCAAGCCTTATTACATGAATTACTTTCAGTGTTAAGTTTTGTGGTATCATGTTATGAGATTCCCCAAAGTTTTATTTACTTTTAATAACTTCGCCTACGCACATTGGCTTTCCGAAGCGCATGTCAATGGATCTGAGATGTTTTAAAATGACAAAATTCATGGCAAAAAGAAAAAGTAAAATAGAATCATAGTAGAGTTACGGATAGTTAAAAATACGTTTAGATTAAAATACTATATATTTCTCTGGATGTGGAACTCTGAATCCCCCAAGAGACAAGCGAAAGGACAAATCACTACACCACTCTACAACTATTTGCTACAGGATCTAAGTCTTAACAGGTTTAGTGATGCGGTCACTACCATGGATTCCGCTTCTTATTGTAATATTAATTAAAAGTAGAAAAACAGCTTAAGTGTTACCTCCCGCCTGTTTGTAGTCAATTGCGTGTATATACTATATATATTCACTGCAACAGTTATTTTAGCTATCAAGCTATCAAGCCTTTAGCCTTAGTTGAAAGTAATTCAACTCCATCTTGATGAGGCTATTTGTTCTAACTACTGTTAATTTTTTACCGATTTCCACCAAATTTGAAAAGCACCAACAAATTTTCTTTATCAGATTTTAACCCCATGTGTGCCATTTCGTTTACAAATTCAAAATGCGTCGGAGGCTCTCCATTTAAAGCATCCTTTTTATACTGATTCACACACACACACACACCCACCCACCCCCACACACACACACACAAGTAATAATTATTATATTAGTAGTATAATTTATATATAGTAGTAATACGATATTACTAACATAAAACGTAAAAACGTAAACAATGAATTATGATACGTTAAATGATTAAACTATTCTACTTGATTTTGCGTTAACATACATTTCGCATAATATTTTACTTAAGCAATTAATATAAGAACCACGCAAATCTAATTAATGGAATAAATTAAATTAGAATTATTTGTAGTTTACTATTTTCAGAGTCCTGTTGGAATGCAAGAAGCACAATATATTAATGTATTCTTTGTATGGATACAGGGCAGTAAATAAATATTTTTTACAAAGAGATATGCATGTAACAAGCAAATTGTTTTACTATAGGTAGCTAATTGGCACCATACTATATAAAATCTACCTGTAGAAGAGAAAACAGTGGCAAATATAATGTTAAAGTCTAGTTAAAGAAACCGTGATGAAAAATGTTAATATTCTTTGGATGAATATTACGAATAAATCGAGTAAAATATAAATACGAAACTGACAATGTCTGAAATGTGAAACAAGTGTATAACAAGCACTAAGCATTATAATTCAAATGATTTCTGTGCGCGCAATCTAGAACCCCGTATAAAAATTCATCTGAGAAAGTATAAAGGTTTTGAGCCCTTGGCTAACGGCAAAGCACCCGATCTTCGTGAGAAGACGCCATATCCTGTGCAGGGAGCGCCCGATATTACAGCTGACTGCAGACAAGTACTCATTTCCCGGAAGTTGCACGTATGGCAATGGACCAGCAGACAATGACAGCACTTTAAATCTCCCGCACATTAACCACTCAACAGGTGAATAAGCCTGGCACATGCAGCATAATGTATACATTGCATTGTCAAAAACCTTGGTCGATCGCCAAGCGTTGAAGCGGTCCCATTAATGCTTTCTGGGAGTAACACACGACATTCAATATGACCACTGTTACAGTTTGCAGTTATTTGCAGCTTTGAATGTTCACATTTAGTAAACTGCTGTAACTTGGACATGAAGGCGCACAGTTTACTTTCTTCCACAAAACACCTCCACATTACTCAAAATTTAATGTCCTTATATGGTTACCTAATCACAAAATTATAACTAGGGCTAGGAAGTTGAGAAAAAATCCCCCTTTTTTCCCTAGAGTCTGAAGATGAGACCCAACATAATATATGTTAATTATGTGTTACTATGCGCCAGAAAATGGAGGATTTTATTTGTCCTTTTTTTGCCATTTAGCTATTTTTTATTTAAAGGCCCTTCTTTCGAATTTTTGTTTCATTAAAGTTTTTATTTTCAACTTTCACTTCTTTTGACATCTTTTTCCTATTCAAAAGAGCCTAGCTTAAATTCCAATTTCTAATACACACTCCTAGGACTGAATACAGTAGGTATCAGATGAGAGGACCCTTTCTATAGTATCCAAGTCATTAGTACCAGCAGAGAACCTAGTAAACCCTCTCTAAATATACGGTTGGTTTTGACAATAATCTCGACCAGAGGGTAAGAGTGGGTAGGTTGGTTTCACTGCGTCTCAGTCTGTGAAAGAAATCCTGGTCGCAAACATGCCAACAACAGCCTAGTGAAACGTCTTTACGTCTTTTTTTCCAAATATCTTGGTCCTATTTTGGGGAAATTTTAAGTACTTTTAAAGGCCCTTTTTAGACAATTTATAGCTCCTCAAGTTCCTAGCCCTAATTATAACACTTTAATCGTAGTGTTAGCCTAGAAGTCATTTTCAAGTTTTTCAAAATTTTCGATTTTTGAAGTTTTACATAACATAGTTAAAATTTTTATGAACATCCCAAAAAGGCATCATTTGTGTAACATACTTTGGCAGCATTAATTTCGTTTAATTTAATGATTTATATCAGTGTACCATTACAGATTACAAAACTTTTCTTCTTCCCCTATAAATTAAAAATACATCATAACCAAATTTTAATTCAGTAAAGATTTACTTAAAATTCATTTATAGATTTCCTGTATGCATAATTTTGAAGCATTATTCCGCGCAGCGATTTGATTCAACGTACAAAATGAGTAATGAAGTAATGAGGCTGCCCACAAATTCAAGATTCGCGTCATTGCCGAGTAAGAGTACAATAAAGTCTATTGCCAGCTGTTATGTAAAGTGTTTTTAAACTGCATACTTAAAAACACTAACCCAGATGTGTGGTCTCTAAAATATTTCTATATCAAAATTATTAATCTAACATGATATTCACAAAATTTAAAAAAGACAGGTCAGGCGTATACGATTTCTGTTACAGCTGACAAAGACAACATCTCATACTACGAGGGCTGTTCAATAAAGAATGATCATAATTTTTTACGGTCATAATTCTTCGCACTAAAATTCAGTCTTATTATATTCAGTTAGTTTAATGTGAAACAAACAAACCGTAGTATTTCCATTGTTGGTACTCCTGGTTCCCGCCTGTGAGAACCAGGCAAGTTTAGACATGTTCAGTATCGCCTGCCGCTGCAACACGCGAGGAATAATATGCGGCTTTCGTCTCAACAAATCTTTAGTTAAGGCCTATACAATGTTACAGGAGGCCTATGGAGAGTCTGTTCTTCCCTACAGCACAGCTCGAAGGTGGTTTAAAATGTTTAAAGAGGGGAGACAAGGTGGATCAAAGGAAGGTGGATCCGGTGCTCGAGTTACGCTCTTACGGAAGAAAACATCAACACTGCTGCTGCCATTGTGAAAGAGGATCGACGAATTACCTTAAGATCACGTTCTGAAATACTCAACATTTCATTGGGTGCCACATTTCCGTGAAGCAGGCTGGATGCTGCACCCCGATAATGCGCGGCCGCATATTGCCAATGTTGTTGCTGAATATCTTGCAAAAATCAACGTGAAGTGCATCCCTCACCCTTCCTATAGTCCGAATTTAGCCCCCATGTGACATTTTTCTATTCCCTAACTTGAAGAAATGCCTTCGTAGTAGGCATTATCCATCATCAGAAGCAGTGGTGAAGGCTGCGGAGGCGATTTTGAAGGATATCTCAAAAATGATTTCCAGCATGTCTTTGAAGACTGGCAGAAACGCTGGGACAAGTGCATCGCATTCAGGGGAGACTATTTTAAGAAGGACCATCAAAATTATGTGGATGAGTATAGGTACGTTGTCAAAACAAAATTCTGATCATTCTTTATTGAACAGCCCTCGTAGTTAGTCTAGATATACAAAATGCATATGATATGACATGGAGAACACGTATACTTCAAATACTACGACAAAATAAAATATCAGGAAATAGGTTTTCTTTCATTCAGAATTTCCTCCAGCATCGCATATTAGAGTACGTACAAATGGCACAATATCCAAGGAAGTTAAGTTAGACAATGGAGTACCCCAACGCTCCGTGCTTAGCGTTACACTTTTCCTGCTGGCAATAAACGACATACTGAACACTATTCATCCCCCTGTAAAAAACATGATGATCTAACCTATTTCTGTAAAGGTAACAACATCTCAACCACCCAAGCTTTACTACAAGACACTGTAACAAGGATACAAATTTGGACATCACAAGCAGAATTCGGTTTTTCTCAGCAAAAGCCAAAATGTATTTGCTTTAACAAAAGTTCAATGCATCTTCCAAACCCTGCCATCCACCTGTATGGAAAACCCATTGAAACAACCAAACAATTGAAATTATTGGGACTTATCTTCGACCACAACCTATCATGGAAAACACATAATTTGAACCTAAAGGAACACTGTTCAAGGCGCCTAAACATATTAAAAACATTATCACACCACAATTGGGGTGCTACAACTGACGTATCAAGCTTTAATCCTAAGCAAACTTGACTATGGAGCTACTGTGTACAACTCTGCAGCACCGGCGTTACTTAAGCTGCTGGACGTGATTCAAAGTTCTGCTATGAGGATTATATTAGGAACATATCGCACCAGTCCGGTCTCTAGCCTACTGATAGAAGCCAACCAAACATCGTTAAACACCAGGAGAATACAATTAAGCATAAAATACGGAATCAAAATAGCAGCAAGACCTCATTCAAGTATCCATTCATGTTTTCCCCAATACAGAAAGCAACAAGACCTGCCATACAAAAAAGCACTCGTTACCTTTCTATCAACGACTTGCTAACTATTTAAATACTAACAGCATAAAGATCCCTCCCATAATGAACAGGGACTTCCATGAAGGACCACACTGGAAACTCAAAATTCCCAAGATATATACCGACCTAACATTTCACCAGAAATGGAATATCGCTGCAATTGTTTACCAAACACTATTTTATGAAATGTGCAACAATTCCCCAATTATCAGTTTCTTTACACTGATGGATCAAAACGGACCATGGTACTGGATGTGCAATAATAACTCCTGATAAAATTCCAGAGCAGCGGCTACCTGACTATTATTCCACCTACAGTTCTGAACTATACGCCACTTATCAAGCACTTACATACTGACAGCACACAACTGCTATGCAATATGCTCTGACTCACAGAGTACCTTGCAGAGCATAAAGAACTACACAACAGACAACAAATTAGTTCAGGACACAGACACTATTCAGTAACATCACCGACGCTGGTAAAGACGTGGTTTTCATTTGGATTCCTTCCCATCAAGGAATAGCAGGGAATGAAAGAGCGGACGAAGCTGTTAAAGATGCCACATCACCACGCCAACAAACGAACGTCCAAATTCCATATTCAGATGTTATAAATCATGTCTCCAAAATACCAGTAGAAAAATGGAAATCTGAATGGAATCGACAACCATGAAAATTACACCAAGTACGAAAAGGATCCACCGCTCTTCACACAACCAAGCCACTTACTAGAAAGGAACAAGCCATTCTCACCCGTTTACGAATTGGTCACTCCAGCCTCACTCATTCATATCTCCTCTCAAGACAGCCGCAGCCTACGTGTAAAGAATGTAATAAAAACCTCAATGAATACAAAAGAAACAGAAAACAACACGGAATCCCACAGGATATCTCCACACTGTTAAACAGTTTCAAACTAAGCCGCAATCTGTTTACTTACCTAAAGGATATTGACATTTGGAAATTAATATAAACTATGTACAATATACTTTAATCATTTGTAATTCACAATCTACACAATGGTGTAAAAGTAATGAACCTCTTTTTTGCAAAATACTGTTGTTAACTTATATGAATATGTTCTTACACTTTAATCAATTGGAATTCATAATCTACACAATGGTGTAAAAGTAATGAAACTCTTTTTTTGCAAAATACTGTTGTTAACTTATATGAATATGTTCTTGTCTTTGTTTTCAGTTACCTGTATTTAATGTAAATTGTTTTCCTAATTAATGTTATTAATGTGTATATTTTATATGTTTGATTGTAAACCTGTATATTTAATGTAAATTTTTATATATGTTATTAATTGTATTATTTTGTTAAGATGGTCGCGATATGACCTAGCAAGTTAAAGCGACCTTAAATAAATTTCAAAAAAGACGCGTTCTGCTAATTTGTTTCATACAGTACAGTCATGGAAATAAGGCAGCACAATTAAAACTGATTACTGATATTTCCATTTAAATTAAATGGATGCGCTAAGATTTTGACTAGAGAGCCAAACTTTAATTAATCAGTATAACGGTAACATGGCCTTCAGTATTAGACAAAGATGCTTCAAGAAAATAAGTAATATCCAAATTCTGACGCTGTTTGACAATGGAAAGAAGTATACATACACCACTAGAAATGTAAACATGGAAACCCTAACGAACTGCTTGCTTTAAGGAAAGCCTTCAGTGGCAAAGTACACTCTTTTGTGCTGTTTCTGATACAGAGGCCAACATAAGTACTCGTATTCGAAAGTAAACATATTTATTACTTATATTATTTTAAAGCTACGCAGAGTAAGCATACGTAAATACAACTGGTACAGAATAAACTTGAGTCTTCCATTAAACATATAAACTCATAAATAGCAACTGAAACTAATTTGCACTGCAAGAAGAAATAAAACGGTTACTTTACATCTGGACATAAGTATTCGAACACAGAACAGCTAGTATTTAGCTATCATTCCCTTTCTTTGAATTACTGCTGATAATCGTTTGGGCATTGTCTTTGTGCTGTTTAGTCACTGCAGAGTCCACATTTCTGCACTCTGTTTGAAGAAGTTCTCTCAGATGGTCCTTACTTCTGATGTGATGCTTCCTCACACGCTCCTCGAGTTCCTTCCAGATGTTCTGTATAGGATTTAAATCTGGAGATTGGGGTGGTGTCTTCAAAGTGTGAGAAGTGTTGTACACGGTCCAAAGCCTTACAATTTCAGCAGTATGCTTTGGGTCATTGTCCTGCTGGAAGTAATAATCATGCCCTAATCCCAGCTTCTCTGAACTCTTTTTAAGATTGTTTTCAAGAATCCTCTTGTATTCAAATTTGTCCATGATCCCATCTATGAACACCAGTTCCCCAAAGCCAGATGATGCTGTACAGCCCCATACCATCACACTACTGCCACCATGTTTCACAGTAGCTACCTGTTCTTAGGTCCCCATTCTGTATTTGGCAGTCTCCACACTTTAAGACGTCCATCATTCTTGTATGAGCAGAATTTTCTCTCGTACGACCAGAGAACCTTATCCCAGAATTCTGTTGGTTTCATCACATATTGTTTAGCAAATTCTATATCCTTTTTCTTATTCACCTTATTAACATATGGTTTCTTCCTAGGAACGCGGGCATTGTACCCAGTACTATTCGAAACCCGTTCAACTGTTCTGGTGTGAACCACAGTGCCAGAATATTGCTCAAGGCATCCTCTAATCTCAGATGCAGTGACTCTTGGATTCTGCTTCAGCATTTTTATTATTTGCCTCCTGTCTCTGGTGGTGAATTTAGAAGGAGCGCAATTTCTAGGTTTATTTACCTAGTATTTGTTTGAAGCGTTGAATTATGCAGAACACTGTAGTTTTGCTTCTGTTAATGGTTTTGGCAATTTCAGAGAGAGTTTTTTTGTACATATTTATCACGATATTTCTCTCTACCACCAATGTCTCCTTACCTTTACGTCCCATATTACCTGTGAGTTTACAATCGGCTGAATAACTTTGAGCACACTGTCTCGAGGCATAGCATAAACACAACTACTAGGTGGTAGGGGCGTGTAGGATACGTCCAACCACCTTTCTCTCTGCTCAATTGAGTACGTTCTAATACTTATGTCCTCCAGTAAGAGGGACAATAAAATAAATACAGTACAGATTGTGTAATAAATGCATTCAAAGTGATATTTTAAATATTGTTACCGAGACACAAAATATTAATGTTTACATGTTTAACAATTCAACGCTTCCAAATAAATATTACAGTATTTATAGTACGTGCAATGTTACATGTTATATTATTCAACCTCTGTATGTGGTGAATGCCGTGCAACACAAAAGTGGGTCGCCAAAGTAAAGAAACAATGTAGCGAAAATGCAATAATCTCAAAAGGAAAAGTACTTTTCAGAAATTTTTGATATTGCTGGGAAAAGCGGGCAATTGAGCAGTGCATAATAACGCGATGTACAGAATTACCCTCATTAACAATGGAAGAATAGGTCGATCACTGAAACTAAGGCAAAGAGAAAACAGAATATTGATAAAGATGGCCTGCACGGAGCTAGGGTACCTAGAAGAAAGCCACAGATCAGCAAGACACAACAAGACATTGAGATTTGAATTTGTTTTCGAGCATATAGCAAGAATAACTTTCTGTGTTAAGGTACCGATCACAGATGAAAATGAATAACATATCTGTAAATGATGGCAGAATTTTAGTGTGGAGAAGACCAGATACTGCATTCGGAGCCTAAACACTTTCAAGCCGCACTGAAGCATAGTGCTGGAGGAATTATGGTATGGAGGTAAATGGCTACTTCTAGTGTTGGAGAACCTGTTTTTGTTGAAGGTAACTTGGATAGATTTCGGTATTTAAGTATCCTAAAGGAAAATCCGCAAAATATATCGACAGCTTGCATTTCGACCCGGATTACTACTTTTAACAAGACAATGACCCTAACCATACCGTCGACATTGCTCGTATGTACAACGCGCATACAATTGAACATATTTGTTGTACACTTCAAAACGTGGCAAAAAACATGATATACAGCTCTGAAATAATATCTATAACTATATTATCAGACTACCAAAAAAACTGTTTTGTCCCATGCCGAAGAGGTTATCAGAACTAATACATAGAAGAATACCTATAAGTATTAACATTGCAATTATATTTATGTAAATTGTCTTTCCTCCTACTGTGTGAAGTAAGCTGCTACAGTGTATTTACATTTTGTAAAGACTGATTCAGTTATTATGTATTATTTATGTAAATTGTCATTTTCTTTAAATATATAAATACTTTCCCCCTACTGTGTGAAGTAAGGTGCTACAAACAGTGTATTTACATTTTGTAAAGACTGATTCAGTTAATCCTTCTATACATACTGATTCGGGAGGAAATCTCATTCTGTTAGTTTACCAAAAACATCACTGGTTGTGATATTTAGTAATAATAAATGAAGTTATTCTACATAAATAAGAGTGTATGAATACATTTTTCCTTGTCTGTACATATTAATGTGACTCGTTCAAAAAACACCAACGAATATATGGAACTATGGTCGAACTCGATTCATATGCTCTCTCGTGGGAAACTGGCATTTATTCATTCTACATAGTACTTGCTCGTTTGAGAGTTTCCAAACAGTGTTATCAGGGTATTGCTTCAGTGCATTAGGGCAAATGAATGACTATATATGCTATGTTATTAGTTTTCGACTTTATTAAATACGGACAAAACTTCTTTTACTACATTGTGTTACAGATATCCCATTTTGTCACGTTCTATTCTATCCTTAACATCTAAGCAAAACATATTAAAATGTTCAAGTGTTTCATAGTTAATACATTTTGTTTACAATTTCATCCAGCATTTATGTGAGAGTGGGTGAAAAACTCTTAGTCATTTGTACATACATTTAGTTTATGTGTGTGTGTGTGTGTGTGTGTGTGTGTGTGTGTGTGTGTGTGTGTGTGTGTGTGTGTGTGTGTGAAAAATTATATATTACGGTACATTGAATATTGATTATTCTTTAAACTCCAGAAATTGCGCAAATGACAAACTATGCTAATACCAACTTTTTAAATCAATTTGAAGTCAATTGTTGCTTTACTTTAATCTACCTATATACAACGGTTGTTCTTAAAATTGTGTTTTATTTTAACGAGATACAAATTAACAAACCTGAGAATAAACTAGCTAATACAAAAATCTCTAGCGAAAAACTAAAAACGAAATTGAGAGCTCCTTGAAATTATTTCCGTAATGTAAAATCTCAAATATCATTAAAAAGAAAGCAAACCAAACGGAGTTTTCTTAAAAATGGATTAAAGAGCACTTTAACATTATTACTATTTCTATTATGATTATTGTTATTATTGTTGTTATTATTGTTATTATTGTTGTTATTATTGTTGTTGTTGTTGTTATTATTATTGTTGTTGTTGTTATTATTGTTGTTATTGTTATTATTGTTGTTGTTATTATTGTTGTTGTTGTTATTATTGTTGTTGTTGTTGTTGTTGTTATTATTGTTGTTGTTGTTATTATTATTGTTGTTATTATTATTGTTATTATTATTATTATTATTATTATTATTATTATTATTATTATTATTATTATTATTATTATTATTATTATTATTATTATTATTATTATTATTATTATTATTATTATTATTATTATTATTATTATTATTATTATTATTATTATTTGGTACTTGTTTACTTCGTTTCTTTGGCAATCTCAAACACTTGATATTGTCATACTTCCATACATCGCTTTTTTCGATTTCCTATTCTGATAAACGCTTAAGAAAACACTTTCGATTGTACCGCAATACCTCCTATTACACAGGTTGTAATAAACGATAAGGCACCGCGGGGTAGCAACGGCACTGAAGATTGAGTCTTCCTATCTAGACAGATCACAGAAATTAACAAAATATTACAGTTTACAAGTTGTTTTCTTTCTTCAGTTGTTTCATTTTATTAGTTTCATCTGTTTTGAAAATCGCAGTCAATTTTCAACCTTTTCTGCGTGGCGCTTATAACATTACTCTGAACACACTTCATGTAGCATTTTAAACATAATGGACGAATTCTCCTATAGTTAAAGGTTGAAGTTATACTATTAATGAAGTATAAACTGTATTATCTCCTATTAACTATAGGAGAAATTGTCTATTATATTTAAAGCATTTGTTTCAGACTTCATGACAAACAAAATATAAATGTTAAGCTTTCTGGAAAAAACTTCAGAAATCCTCCTCATTCTGGATGACTTCTGCACATCTTAACAGATACAGCCCGCCTTGGTAGCGTATATAGTAACGTGTCTGCCTGACGTTCAAGAGGTCCGAGTTCGAATCTTGGTTAGGGTGAGTTACCTGGATACGGTTTTTCCGGGGTTTTCCCTTCTCCTAAAAGACGAATGTCGTGTAGCTCTAAGCTCCGTGGACCCCGGACACATCTGAGCACCATTTAACCCATTTCATTCAACGTCCGATATGACTTAACGTTGGAGGACGTAAATTAAAAAAAAAAAAATATTAACATACACACAAAATCTCACTACATAAAAACATAGATCTCATTCAAACACGCAATTTATGTCAATTATACTTTTGTTGAACTAACCATATCAGAAATTTTCCTTTTTGGGTATTGATTTGAGTTTTTAAATATTTATACTATTCTCAAATGGGTAGTCGTCTACTAAAATAATTTATTCCCGTTGTACTACAAGAAAACATGCAATAAGACAATTACTGCAAATGTTTAACTCGATTTAAACGAAGTAAAACAATAAGCATTTGTAGTAACAGTTGTACAACCGTAGAGAAAGCCATGTGAGTGCAATACGTTAGATGTTTACTAATCTATCCCAAGTCATATGTATCGTATCAAGTTCTATTCTTGAATCTCTGGCACCAGAATTTAGTATAAGCATCGTAGTCGTTTCGAAATCCATAAATGAACATTCAAAACTACATTAGTGTCTTTTTCGTGGGATTTCTTCAAACAAGTATTGTACAGATATTTCAATCCTCGTACATATGATTTAGGATGTTCTTAGTATTGTAGAGGTAACGCAATACAAGGTTATAGGAATGACCGCTTCATTTCCGTTGTTAGTCAAAACGAGCCAAAGCATTTACAACAAAATGAGAGTGACTTAGTAATTTCCTGGTGAAGTTTCTGTTCTTGTGAAATCTGAATATCCCGATGGAAAGAGATCTAAAGTGCGGTGTCAGAGGCCATACGGGAGCCTACGGTGCAAGAGAACCTTAACGATTGGTTGTTGAGTGAGAGAGTGTGAGGAAAAGAGAAAGCTTAAGCCCATACATCGATGTAATCTTTTTTTTTTAATTAATTAAAAGAACTACAAGTCTCCAACTTCGTAACTTACACATCACCGCCAAACCGGAATGCACGCGTCCTTTTTTGGTGCTGCTTTGGCCGTGTGAAGTGTTTGGTTGAAACTGAAAGTGTTTTTACTATATATCACAACAATGTTCATACACATATACCGTCGCACCGCTCCCGTGGTCAAGGGATAACATGTTCGGCAGGTCGTGAGTTCAAACCCGGGGAGGTCATAGATTTTTTTTTCTTTTTCCAGAACGCAAAAATCCTTAGAATGACCGTTTTCTGTAGTAGTAGATTTACGGCACGTAAACTCCAAGATTGATGAAGAGGCCTCTGAGCAAAATTAAGCAGTGTTTTAGGCCCAACATAGAATAGGACACTGAGAACCACAGATTTAAAGAGCGTCCATAAATATAGACTCAAGTCTCTGCACTACTGGAAGCCAGAGCAATATATTATTATTCGGGACAAATAGTTTGAGCTTTGTTTATTTGCGGCGATAGCAGGAACAAACGTGTTGTGATGACTGGCTATAGGATGCTCTAGTTAACTGTGATGTGACGCATGAGTACAGCAGTGCAGTATCACAAAGTATGTGTCACTAATAATAATTTTCAAACATGGAAATTTTTAGAAAAGTTACCTTGGATGGCTGTAAACTAACAAAGCAGAAGGATTATTCAGAATGTTTTCCAGTTCTGCACTGAGGAAAAGCAAAGCGGTCTATTGTAGTTCTTCCTTTGCAGAGGTAGTGGCTAGAACGGCTACAGCAGCAGGAAAAAGTGAAGAGAAAAATCGTTAAAGAATTCCAAAAAGCTAGTATTTCAGGTACACGAGTTACTTCTCCAGGAAAACAACGTAATCGGAAAAACAAGTTTCAAATGGATGATTTCCAAATGCGTCGTTCGCAGAAATTTCTCAGACTATTATGAAGTGCGTAAAGAAATTCCAACAGTGAAGAAATTATTCTATGCAGTAAATAAGAAAATGAATGTTGGATGTGGACAGAAAACATTCTGACGAATATTAAAGGAAATGGGATTTAGTTTAAAAATGTAAAAAATATGCGACACATTTTAATGGAACGCCAGCATATACGAGGGTTATTCGTAAAGTAAGATCCGTTATTTTTTATAAATTAAACCACAACAGATATCTAAAAACCTTTCTTCCTTTTTTTATTGGATTCCTTACATCTTTCTATATTTTTCTACATAGTTGCCATATTTCTTTAAACATTTGTCATAACATTCTACAAGCTTCAGTATACCGACGTAATACACGTCTGCCGCCTGTGAGAATAACCAATCTTCAACTGCTTCTTTCACCTCGTCATCACCGAGAAACTCCTTTAGGTAGCAGAACAAGTGAAAATCGCTCGGCGCCAGGTCTGGACTGTAGATGAGTGGTCAATCTGTTCCCATTCAAAAGAGCTGATGAGATCTTGGGTTCGCCTGGCACAATGTGATTTGGCATTGTCATGCAATGTGTAGTGTTTAACGCCAGCTTTTACTGCATACGGCACCGCAGGCGGTGACACTGATGATACATGAAATGAAGATGGAGCACCAGTGGAATGAGATGGCGGGGGAAACCGGAGGTCCCGGAGAAAACCAACCCCAGCGCCGTGTTGTCCACTACAAATCTCACTTTGCGGTCACTTGTGATCGAACCCGGGCCGCCTTGGTGAGAGCCAAGCGGTCTAACCACTGAGCCACGGCGCGGCCTGCATTGTCATGCAGCAACAACACTCCGGACGTCAAAAGGCCACGTTGCTTATTCTGTATTGTACGTCGGAGGTTAGATTAGCGCAGTAAGCGTCTGCATTGATGGCTGTCCCTCGTTCCATAAACTCGACTAGCAACACTCCGTATCTGTCCCAAAAAGTCATCGACGAACAAGAGTTCATCAGGATAAAACAGCACATATGCATGAAAAACCTACTTGGAACATTACTTATCTTCTGTTCAATAAACGGAATGCTACCACATTACAATTTTATATCACTGAGACTTCAGCACAAACAATACAGTAAATAAGAAAACATGGAATTATGAGACTGATACATGACATTGTCTTTTAAGAGTATAAAGTTACTCCAGTAAACTTTCAGCCTTACAACGTAACTTATGAAGTTTCGTAGAAGTATAAATTTCTCTTAAAATTTAAATTTTAATTTCCTCAAACAGCTTTGAGAACTTGTCCTTTGGCGGTTTACCCGCCTCGCATGGATGGACACATGAGTGGACAAGACATGAAAAGAGGGCGAAATTAAGGAAAGGTGATGGTGCAATGGTGGCGAGGGAAACCAGAGACCCCGGAGAAAACTCGTCCCTTCGTGCTGTCCACCACAAGGCCCACAATCGGTCGTCTAGGATCGAACTTTTACATGTCGCCAAAGAGGTGCGCGTATGTCCGAGCAGTTTGTCGTTCGAAGACCTGTCCCACACCGGAGCAGCCCAGAGAGGATGATGAACGATCCGTCCAACCAAATAGGCCTCTAGTGTCTACGGGGATACCCTATCTTTTGAGCAAGTATCCGCGCCATCTGTCCGGCACCGCCAAACACCATTAACTTAGAAGCACACCTGAAATATATGAAGGAAATGGAATAAAAGGGAAATTAGGGAAAGGAAAACGCAATAGATGAGAATCCACTCCAATATTTGCCTACCCATCAGGGAAAATCGCGAAACCCCAAGTTCAGAGGGGGTGATCGACGGGAATCAAATCCCCGGTCTGCTTATGCGAACCTCACATATTAATGCGGAGCCATCTCATTCGGTTAATGTAAATCTTAAAACACAAACAAATAAATTGCTAAGTTATATCAGTGTGGATCTGTACGCTTCAAACAATTCTGCGGTTTATTAAATTTGATTTCGCTATAAATTTGCCAAATCATAGGAGTCTGTCAGTAATAATATACTTCAATATTGTGATTGTCCCTAAAAAGCTATTAAGTTTCCTTCAATTCATTGAAGGCTTAGAACTTCAGTAAACACTGTAAGAGGAGATGTCAAAGAAAGCTCAGTGTATATTATCAGTCTATAAAACTTATAGTTTTAAAAAAAACTAAAGAAACACACAAGTGCAAATGAAAAACATTCACTATTTATCTACCTTGGGACCGAGCGGGATGGCTCAGGTGGTTTCGTCTGCTGGGTAGGTTAATTACATTCCCCGAATTTCCTGTCCCTACATTTCATATCCATTATCATTTCATATGTTCTCTCATCTGGTGGTCTCTTTCAGGGTAGACGTGTCGGCGGTGGTATCGGTAGTGCATAGCGGAATGATATGCTCTACGTGAACACGGACTCCGGCCTATTGGACTGCTTCAGGAAAGCGGCTGGCGGGATGCCGGTTGTGCAAGCTTGTCTGAAGTTTTCCTCTGGGGGGGGGGGGGGGGCTCCGGTTTCCAAACCAGCCTTATGACTGTTTCGGGGTCGCGGTAGGTGGGATAACGATTGTCCTGGACCGCCGGGGAGTTTCTATCTAGTAAAGTGTGGGGCCCCACCCTCTGTACCGTAGTGACTCCTTGGGGCCGGCCACCCTCTGTCTCCTCTCACCTCATCGTCCCTTCCAGGAGAGACAAAAGACCAGTCTGATCGAGGTGTCGAATCCCCTCCGAACAATCCGATCCAATCTACCTTGTGTATAACGTGTACAATTGGACATGCACGCACACACATACCCATCACGCTAATAAAAGGACTAATTAAAAGGCACCATTGCGCCGATCTAAGCTGACTCTGCAAAGAAACTCCAGAAATCCTCATCAGATGTGTTCGTCTACTATACGAGTATAGTTTCTAGGCAAAAAAGGGCTTGAACTTTCCCTTTATTTATCAATGTATTTATAAAAAAAAAAAAAAAAACCACACACACACACACACACACACACACACACACACACACACACACACACACACACACACACACACACAGTAATTGAATTTTTAAATTCTGCTTAGTGTGTACATGACGACATAAATAATATATTGTATGGTAAAAAATATGTTGCATCCACATCATTCTTCAGTCTACTTGTTAACTGAGTAAACTTTCATGACACATTTACACATTCGTTGTGTAAGGCTAAAGCAATCGTTTTAAAATGCTGGAATCGCTATGGCTTGAAATTTCATGCAATGTGCATGGCTCTAACAACCGCATGACTTCCTCCCTGAGAAAAATATAAGTACTCAGAAATTAAAAGCAAATAATGAGGAATATATAGGAAATGTTTATCCCCACAAAACATTTGACATAAATTATGCACTCTGATAAGATCTACATTTTTATGCAATGATATTTTGTCTATGTCTTACGGTTTACCAGTTATTTAAAAGTCATCCGGAAAGAAAAGGTCTTCAGAAACTATTCCCAGAAAATTTAAAATATACATTTCATTTCTCATGAAAATGTTTCAAACCATAAGGTACTTCAACCAAAATGGCTAGACAATTGTAAGAAAATAAAAAATAAGAATGTTTATGTAAACGGTAGTTTAGAGAAAATTGTATAGCATTATTGGAAGATGCTGAATTTAAAAACCAAGTTTGATATTTAACCAACTTTTTAGCTTAGGATTAGGATTATTACAGAGGGAATTCGGCACCGACACCTGTAATTTATTGTACATAAACTCCAAGTGGGGCATACCCGGAGGAAGGATGAGGCGAGAGGAGACAGAGGGCGGCAGACCCAAGGCGCCGAGACACCCACCGACACTTCTACCCAGAAAGAGATGTGAAATGATAATGGAGATGAAATGGAGGGACAGGAAATTTGGATGATGTAATTATCGTGCTCAGCATTCGCCTGACGACCCGGGAAAAAACCCAACAAAACCCATGGGTTAGGTAGGTCGGCCACGGGAATCGAAGCCAGGTCTCCCGAAAGAGACACAGACGAAACCGACTGAGTCATCTCGCGCGGTAACTTTTAGCTTTCTTCATTATACCATTTATCTACATGCAGACTATTTTTGCTTAATTTTTCCCCCGATTCAGGGAGATTCGAAACGTGAAAAGTTGCTATTGAATTTCGGACGCAATACAAGGCTTCCTCTACTTACATAGGTAAGCGTTATGGACTTCCACGTGTCTGTTGCCTTTTGCGGTTCCCTCACTCCATCCTTTCTTCCTGGGGAGAGTTAGCTGCAATAGAACTGCAGCGTTGTTGATCCTTTACCTTTTATATGAATGGGCAAGTAGTAGCGAAAATAAGAATCGTTTATCAATAAATATAACTAAACTGCAATGTTAGCATTTCTCAAATTTCAGTCACAGGTCTCATCAGGTCACATCAACAACAGTTCAACAACATGAACGAAAGTTCCCCTCCGTGGTGTAGAGTTAACATTACTCAAACGGTTCAAGTTCGACTCTCAGCTGGGGCCAGTTACGTTGTTAAAATTTCTTTGAGTAGTCTCCTAAGCAGTGGAGACAAAGATTGGATCATCTTATGGTTAAAAAACACCAAGCTTGAACTTGCAAAAGAAAGGGGGAGGGGAAATGGTATGTAAAACGCACAAATTTCTCTGTCCATGAACAACAAATAGGCATACCTTATGTGACAATCTACCGTACTATTCATAATAAATGTTATCATATATAATTTACACTGATCAAAACAATATTTCCACAGAAATACTTCCGTATAAGGAATGCGGCAATGTTATCTGCACTATGCAGAAAACAAAACAATTTATATATAACAATAATTTTTTTATTCCTAATGACGAAACAATGTATGTTTAGAAACGTTTCGCAGATGCCACATCACAGTTAAACCCAGGAAAACATAAAACATGTAATAATGAATATTTCGAGGATGTTTAATGTTAAGGCAGAAAAAGGTTATTTGATACCAGCTTTACATTAACGAGGTCTGTATTATTTTGCTCTTTTCTAATATATTTCAAGTTATGCAGAATCCAAGAAAAAAACGAAGGATTTCATGCGCTAATTAAGAATAATTTGTTATTATCATGTCAATATATGTCCTGCGTCGTGAAGCAGTGCGCCATAGCGTTGTGCTCTGGTTTCCTCCACGGAAAGCGCCCAGGATAGATCCCAGCCCTGGAGGCTGCGGATTTTAAGTGCCGGTGCCCACTCGGCATCGTAGTATAGTAAGCCCATTTTCTGGCTGGGGGTGCCGAGATGCTGACCAAATCTCCCAGTATCGGTTAGATGATCCCCACCTCTACCTGGCGTATATGGGCGTGAGGCCGGCAGTTGGTTTGGCAGGCTCAAGCCTACTTAGGGCTGTTACTCCATGGGTTATGTTATGTTAATATATAACACGTACGATGTTTTAAACAAATCATTTGGTTAGAGCAATTTTGAGAAAATAAAGAAATAACGAAAGTGTTAATTTCAAAGAATCGTTTGGGTTGGGATTATTCTTTTTGAAAATGTACCAAAATGCCAAGTATAATATTTAGCATTTACCCGGCTTATCATTTCTGAGCTATCGTGTGCAAACGTGGGGCCCGCCTCGCTAGCGTAGATGGTAGTGTATCTGCCTCACATTCCAGAGGTCCGAGTTAGAAAAATCCGGCCCTGGTAGCCGTGGTCGCTAGTGTGTAGGTATATCTCTAGCGTCCACCACGTAGAGGGTCACAATCGAGTCCCCCCCCCCCCCTTGTGCATGGGTGTTTTTGTGTATAGTGCGTATGTGTGGAAATACAGAAAGCAAACAGTAAACAAACGGAGACAATAAAAAACGGCAAAAATAAGGAAAATAAAAGTAAAAAATGCGCGCGCGAGGACACACATTTCTTTTAAATTTTTTTTGCAGGTTAGTTCAGGAGACGTCATAATGTACGTTTCCATGGACATTTCGAAATAAGTACAATATTTCTGTACACGTCCTAAAGATAAGCCACATGTAAAACAAAAGAGGTTTATTATCTTTCTAAAAATGAACAAAGTAGGCTAATTCAGACGACTTGTAGTTGTTCCTCAACACATTCATGAATGAGCTTTTATCACCACTACTCTAAAGGTCACCAACCTATCACGAGTTTTTTTTCGGAGCCTTGAACTTCCTGGCTAGGGTCATTAAAATCGGGACTTTAGTATGACAAGCGGGAACAAAAAGTCACGCAAGCCATTTGCAAACAATCCCTCGTCACAATATGTAAGGCCAGAATCACGCAATGAAGTGCAAGTATTAAAATAAAATAAAGAAACATACTTAATCACAGAATTTGTAAACACAGCTTTACGCAGAATTTAATGGCAGAATTCACAATGTCAGTTATCTTCTTATTCTGTCTGTGGAAACTAACATAGGTGGCATAGCACGTGTTTGTTTAAACAATGCAAGTGGAAACAATGCAAGTGGATCAATCCTGCCCTTTTTACTGCGACCTTAATGCAATCCAAACACAAAGTAGGAAGACAGCATCCCCATAATATTATGTGATGTTTCGCGACTCGATGACAGCTGAAACCTTCTATATCTTGATAATTACAGGGAGAAACCCAAGCATTGTAATTGTGTGTGTGTGTGTGTGTGTGTGAGAGAGAGAGAGAGAGAGAGAGAGAGAGAGAGAGAGAGAGAGAGAGAGAGAGAGAGAGAGAGAGAGAGAGAGAGAGAGAGAGAGAGAGAGAAAAAATTGCTACTGCATACACCTGTTCTTGTATGTTTGTGATTACCAGAACCAGATTATGTTTTTAGCCGTTTTAAATTGTGCATCATAGGCATTGCATAAATCCTTATCATGGTCCCTTATGAAAATGGATATTTACTCATTTTGGGCAATTTATATGCCATTTTATATTTTAGGACATTTGATTAGATTTTACGTCATTATTTTGCCATTTTCTTGACCTTTGCGACATTAATACTTGAAAGAGCTTTACATTACTGACATTTTACAAATGGATGGCATTTCAAGAATAAGAAATTTCATTATTCGACTGAGAAATAATTTCTATATATGTTACTAATTGTATTATTTTGTAAAAATGGTCGCGATATGACCTAGGAAGTTAAAGCGACCTTAAATAAATTAAAAAAAGAGTGATTTTCTTAATGCTTTATCCCTATTCTTGGACAAAAAAAGATCCTAATTAGTGGTTAATTTGGAAGTGGTTGCTTTTAAGAAGAGGGGTGAGTCTGATCATGGCAGAACACATCATTACATTATGAATTAATGTCCCAAACCAGGAATGACACAGGTCAGTCAGTGTAACTGATTTTTGCATTAATGAGTGCACACAGTCAAATTGTTACTGTCATCATATCAAAGACAGTTAAATCCTCTTTATTGATTATTAATTTAGTATCATTTAAGAATACAAGAGTTAATCTATAGCTTTAAAACGTGGTTCCAAAACAGTTTTCCTATGTTTTCTTCTTCTTCAGATTCTTCAAATAAGAACATGGAGCAACATTCTTAATTAATTTTCTAAATTATCTCATCACGTTCGTTATACCTACTTTGTACCGTTCTATAGCAATTATGCCCTTAATTGTTTATAACTTTGTGTACATTGATTTTAATAATTAGACAAATAATAGTTTTAGGATACTTTTTGTAGTTCATATGTCCTTTGTAAAAGATTTTGTCATTTTATAGATCATTTTAAAACATTTTAAATCATGAAAATCCAGGCCCGGTAATTATATAAAACGTCAGGATTTGGAGAAGTTATTTTGTGGTTTTTAGACATTTCACCACTAAGAGTATAGGTTGAGAAAAACTCTTATTTGAAGCGTTAATCTGTTTTACGATACCAGAATAGAGCCTCTCTTGCACCGGGCCGCGGTTAGACCCCTCGGCTCTCACCAAGGTGGCCCGGGTTCGATCCCAAACGTCCGCAGTGAGATTTGTGGTGGACAACACGGCGCTGAAGTGGGTTTTCTCCGGGATATCCGGTTTCCCCCACCATCTGATTCCACCGGTGCTCCACCTTCATCTATGTATCATCAGTGTCACCGTCTGCGGTGCCGCATGTAGTAAAAGCGGACATTAAACACTACACATTTCATTTCTCTCTAGCACCGATAGCTTTTTATTCCGATAAAATGAAAATGGCTACTATTGAACGCAAATTTGACCGATATATAGCGCGTGGTGCTCCGTCTGTTAAGGTTGCGTATTTACAATTGTAAGTTACGGAAAAGTACACAACTTTTGTGATCTGAGTATAGAACTATTTGTTACATTTGTACATTATAAACCATTTAAAGTTATGTTACACATTTATTGTGTAAAACAGACTATTTGCATTACTACTTATTTAATTTACAAATTATTTGTATTTTTAACACATGTTTTACGTAAAATACGTTCTTAATAGGTTTGCCTCATTCTGATGATAGTTTACAGTGCAAATTTAACCCTTTGGCATATCAATCTTTATTTGGTTCTTTTTGTTAGCATGTTGCCTTTCAAAAGAATGCCTACTGCAAGAGATACTCAAGTACTAGAATTTGGGAAATACCATTTCAGTACAACAAATATATTTTGTAAGGTCTGCAAAATAGAACTGAAAGTAAGAAAACCATTGGTATAAAAATATATTGTGACGATAGAAAATGTGGAACATTTGGAGCTGTTTCGTGCTGCGGAAACTTCAGACGCAAGTGCTAATGACCAATCACAATAATAAGTGACACTGCAAATAAAGTTGTACACTGTGTTTTGACATACAGTGGCCAAAAGTCACAGTACGGGTTGTGCCGCGTATCACTCCTGAGTACGATGGCGCATGGCGATATCTGAACAGACACGTGTATATGACGCATGGGTCATAACACATCAGAGATCACACGAGAATCCGGCTGTTCGACATCAACAGTGTCCAGGTTGGATCTTCAATATCGCAGAGTATGTTTCCATATGCATAAACCGCCGCACAGGAAGACCACAGGCGATTAACAACGGACATCACGTCGCCTCAGAAGCATAGCGGTCGCTCAAAGGACTACCGTGAATCAGACCACCGCTCAATTGAATGTTGGGAGTCAGGAACCCATTTCCAGTCACATGCACCGAATAGTTTCTATAGTCGATGAACAACTCGTGTCCTTTTACTGAAACCTAGATATAGAGCTCAACGACGTGCATGAGTCCTGGAACATCGGCAACAGACCATGGAACAGTGACAGCGTGTGATACGGTGCGATGAATCCCAATTCCAGTTGTATCGAGCTGATGGGCGCGTGACAGTTTAGCTACAGAACATGCCTATCAACAAGGTTGCGTCCAGGCAGGCAGTGGCTCAGTTATGGTCTAGGCTCCGTTCTTATGGTCACAATTAGGCAACATTGTCAGGCTGCAGGGATCAATGAGAGATGCACGTTATATGGACATTCTTTCAGACCATCTGCATCCCTTTCTGGCATTACAGTACTTCGACCAAGATGCCCTGCTTCAACAACACAATGCGACATGTCACCACTTTTAGTGTCACGCAAATAGTTTGACGAGCACTCCAGTGAATTTACGAACATGACTTGGTCCTCTAGATCACAAGAGCTGAATCCAATCGAGCATTTATGGGATATTGTGGATGCTGGTGTGCGCTCCATAAAGCCAACAACACTACACAAAAACATTTGTGGGAAGCATTGTAAGACAAGTGGGTCCATATCCCTCTGGAACAATTCCAACACCTTGTAGGGTCGATGCCTCTACGTATTGCTGCAGTTTGGAGGGCTCGCGGAGGAGCAACTCGTTCTCAATGCCTTCCCATGGCTTTTAGCCACTCAGTCATATCGGACGATGAATGATATGGATAAAATGATGCTCAAATGAGTCCGAGGTCCATGAAGCTTAGAATTACCTGACATTCGTCTCTCAGGATAAGGGAAACCCCGGAAAAAACCGTATCCAGGTAACTCACCCTAAACGAGATTCGAACTCGGGACCTCCTGAACGTGAGGCAGACACACTACCATCTACGCTACCGAGGCAGGCTATGCGCACCACTGCTAGGCTTGCTAAGTGGTATATTTACTAACTTTGAAAAGCACGTGTGCGCTCTTAAAAGATCACCACTTTACTGAATGTAAGGTACAATATGCAACTGCAGCATAGCACGTGTGTGCTTTTCTTCACTGACACTTAATTCTTTTCTTTCTAGTCCGGCAACTTATCTTTCCATATCTCCGAAACCAGATGTCCTACATACATGGGGTTTAGACAGTAATACTAAGGAAAAATAGCTCTGTAACATGGGAAAAACAAAAGAATTCTTTAATTGGGATCTTTAGAGCGCGCAAAGAAATTAGCCGTATGGTTCGGCAAAGCGAGCCAGTATGCGTGCTTAACTGTACAACGTTGCACGTACCGCATTGGCTAGCAGCCGTATCCACGCCTAGCCCCGCCTTATGTTCATTCCTATTTTGTAGCTACCTTAGTTCGCACAGTACTACGTCACGTTTTTTTCTTCCGACGGATGCACATTTGATGGTCATGCTATACATCTGACGTCCATTTATACTGTGTCCAGCTAACTTGTATCGCATGCGAGCACACATCTCTCCGTGAGTCACTATTTTGCTTCCAATCCACTTCACACCCTGGCTTTTGGTTCCGCAGCAGCAGACAGGTAAACTCACAAGGAACTATTACTATGCTCATACCTGTATTCGTTTGAGAGTTTGATGGCATCATCTCTGCTGTATGTGGGGCCTGTGTGCTAAAAATCGGGTGCGGAGTGTAGTTGGAAGTACCCGAATATGAGTCCAGAATATGTAGGAACACATAGGCATAATAACACAGCATTGTACGGGGGGGGGGGAGTAAAGATTAGTGGCTTACATATGGCATATGTACGGAGCGCGGTCCCCCACACTCGCCACAGAGCTGACGAAGGATGCCCACCAACTACTTGCACGTGGTCGCCTGCGGCACTTTTCAGGCTTCAGTTTTTGGGCGTTGCGGTTCTACTCCGCAGCAGATTTTTGCTGCACATGGTTCATATACAGTAGGCATTATAGCATCGAATTTTTAGGTGTGTAGAGGTGCGAGTGCAGTGATAGTCCCTTGTCAGTGTGTGCAGAAAGTTTATCCCCTGACACTACTATACACCAGGCTATAGCACTATCAGTTATACATCACTGCAGGCTTTGAAAGGCTCTATGTCCGATATTTCACCATCGCTATCACCAACAATAAACAGACACTCGTATAAAACGATTCCCTTCACTTCTAAATGAAAACTTCTGTAACACAAACACGTACTAGTTTCGCTTATTTGCAATACGTAACCGAGTATCTGCAATGATCTCGAGCACGTTATCTAATGACTTGTTTCCGGTGCTTGATAAGAATGAGAGGCGTGAGATAATATTTACAATCATTCCTGGTATACGTAGACTCGTCTACTGGTTGCAAAGAATTGTTCACAAGCCAAATTGTTTGGCGATAACTATAATTTTAACTTAGTAGCGACTGCGTTTACACTCATACGTTCCAGTAGCGAAATAGCCTTCCATAGCTTCGGAAACATGCAGTTAGCGTCGGAGTGTGAATTACGCTTTCCAGGCAATACTAACTGATATGCTTCTTCATGTAGCCAGGAACAAAAATGGCCGCTCCTCGTATCACTTAAAGAGTTCGAGAAATCTGCAGGGAACCTAGAAAACTTTTTCTGTGATCTGATTGAGAAAAAATAGCCAGAATTAAAATAAAATATTACTGTCCGTATCATTTTATATTATTTATAGTATTTGAAGAAGCAAATCGAGCATTTTTGTGACAAAACATACTTTGCCATCAAATATTTTAACAGCTGTCTGAAAATAGAGAATGTATTGACAATTTATGATGCCACTCACAGGGTTTTGTAATACATAAAAGACGTCTTAACAGGAGGTCCTGTATATGAAATGTGTAGTGTTTAACGCCCGCTTTTACTACATACGGCACCGCAGGCGATGACACTTATGATACAGGAGATGAAGATGGAGCAACGGTGGAATGAGATGGCGGGGGAAACCAGAGATCCCGGAGAAAACCCGCCCCAGCGCCGTGTTGTCCACCACAAATCTCACTTTGCGGTCGCCTGGGATCGAACCTGGGCCGCCTTGGTGAGAGCCAAGCGGTCTAACCACTGAGCCACAGCGTGGCCTCAAGAGGTCCTGTGTTCGATTTCGACAGAAGTAGGGATTTTTTTTTATCCGAATCATTTTCTGTCCTCCGTAGAGTTTGGAAATATGAATGCAAGTGTGTTCAATGCAAACTTAAAGGGGGGGGGGGCAATGTAAAAAGATCTACAGTTCAAATAGTAAAAACAACATACAAACGGTGTTTGTTAACTACTGTTTGTTAAATCGTTTAACAGTTGGTCGTTATGTGATAGCTTTGAAATTCCAATATCTTTGTATGGTCAGGACAAAAAATGACTTGCTACCGATAAAAAGGAATAGTTATTTCGCAAAAAAAAAAACCACACACACACACACACACACACACACACACACACACACACACACACACACACACACACACTTTTATTCAACATAAATTGTATGTTTTAACGAGATCAACGTATTTCGTGTAGTACAATTTTGTCTACATCTTCCGGTTTGGGAGCTTTGCAATTCACTCAGAATGAGGAATACTTTACAGGACATTTCCAAAAAATTAAAGATGTGCATTTCATTTTTCATGAAAATATCTTAAATATATGGCTATTTAATCAAAATCGTTACTACCGTTTTCGAGAAAATTAAAATGTCTAACATTTTTCCATATAAAGGGTAATTTGAAGCGAGGAATTTTGTTGAAAATCTTGTGCTGTATCCTTGGTTGATGAACTTAAATACCCAGTAAGCTATTTAACCGACTTGTCGTGTTTGAGTCATGTCATTCACAGACACTTGAGCATATGTGCGATATGATATGATATATATATGATATTTATACTTGATAAGATCCCTGAACCTTATTTATTTTAATAATGATATTCATAGATCATTGTCCTATTAGGCGAAGGCACATTGTCAATAGTGGAAGTACAATATCGTCAAATTTACTAAATCACATGTTTGCCTTAGAAACTTTCTCATGACATGGTAGCTGTAAAGCCTTTGGAAACAACAAAGGGATTTAATTGAAGGTTTTTAAATTAATTCCTGACGACACTATTTGTGTGCGCCAAAGGACATATAATATCTAATATAACTTTGATGCAATGTTTAACACTGTCAATTTATTCACAGATCCTTATTTGATCAATGATTTAAACAGTCATAAAATATGCCTTTTCTATGAGAGCTCGCTTAAATACAGTTAGATAATGGCAAATTATTTGTCAATGCATTTCTCCAATATTAAAAGAGGATTGAATTCGTGGTATTCAGCTACAGTTATGTTCTAAAAAGGCTTGGTATACAGCAACCGGATGGCGCCAACGCATAGTTTACCTTCTCGGAAAACAAAAGAACAAGTAGCGGGAAAGGTTAGAAATTCCACCGGATGCTAATCGCAGCCACTATTCAAGAGGAACACTGACAACCTGTGGTTTATTGCGGTCTGCTTGTATTTACAATGTCATTCTCTGCATTTAGTTCTAAATAATGACGATTATGCACCCGTTTTATGAATTCTGGGATAAAAAAAAAAGTATGCTGACATTCACATGATTCTAAAGCAACAAAAGTTACGCATTATAATGCAGGAAGGTTCCATGGAATGAATTTTTATAACTTTGTAGTAAACATATACAGTATATGTAAAATATACCTAATACATAGTATATAATATATACCTTATATATTTCAAAAGTGATGATACAAAACATGGGGATGAGAAGTACAAGTGAAAAAGAAGTTAATATGTTCCGGTTACAAATAAATGTCGTATCTGTGATATTTGGTGCCAGCTGAATAACACTAACCATGAATTCTAATAACAGCAGTGATAATTTTCCTTAATTTATCATTGCATTTAGGAGCAACCACACAAGACCCAAACACGTTTCGCAGATTACCTGTTTCTGAGTAAGTGTTTATGGGACTCATTTGTTCACAAAGTTGGTATCTTAAAGGTTTGAAGTTGACTAATGCACAGCATTTGAACAAATACTTTAGCAGTTAAATGTTAAGTTACAGATGCATGAAGGTCTGCTCTTAGTCAGAGGATGTTTTATCTCGATGACGGTTAATTTGGGGATCACTGTTTATTGACCACTTCTATTTATTTATTATAATTTTTTCAAGTTTAGAAACACCGTAGAAGTGTTAAGGACACATGCATTTGTTCGAACAACAGTGAAGTTTATCTATACGTATAAACAAGTTAGACATGAAGATGTTAATTTGCGGACCAACGTTTATTGGAAGTTGCATGATTATTTCAATTTCAATTGGCATTATCTCTTAACCGATTAAGAAGTATATTTACTAGAACTTTTTGTTTTTCTTACCTTAATACTTTCCATCCCTACATTATCAATAAACACTTTTAAAAGACTCCGTATAAATTAAAAATATATATGAAATTAAAGCCGATAATGTGGCATTTTATGCAACACAGGAAAACACCTTCTAAAAAAATGTGTTCCACAAATGGTTTCCATTGTTGCAACGGCAATCTTGCCAACATGCGACAATTTTCGTAACATTTTTGGAATAACGTTATTTCTCTATGAGATTTAAGGCCTATAAGGAAACAACCAAAATGATTTCAGTAAAGATGGCACCACAGCACACTGCTAAAGCTTCCATGGCAGCCGTGTGACGGCTCTTGAGGAATCAACAATCTCGAAAAAGGAGACATTGTATGGCCTTCAAAAGTCCCTGATTTCTCTGTCTGTGGCTACTTTCTCCAGGGTTATTTGACAACTCATTTATCTAAATCGTCCACAAACCACGGACCGGACAGGCGACAACTTTTAGAGGAAAACAAAATTTATTATTTTCACCATTAATACTAAAACAAATACAACTTTTAAAAAGCGTGTATCTATATTAGAAAGTCACAATTTTAAGGTTAATACACAAGCGCAGTAAAATTAAATATATTTTCTTGTGCTCGAATACTGTGCGTTTTAAGATAGATAGCAGCTAAAGCTTAGTTCGCTTATACCAGGCACGCAGTCTTAATTTGCCTACTATAGATACCTTTTTCTATCCCATTCCCGCATTTCTTTCTTTTTCTATTGATAGCGACATATTTGTTTCCCACTGCGCTATTCACCTCGATGTTACTGTTTTTGTAGACGCATAGATTCTGGGGTTAAATATGTTCTTTTTCAACCAGGTATGTACCTTTGCGGCTAAGAAAATCACAAGAAACTTACGTCACGTTGGTGAAAAAAGATTTTAATTTTAATTACTCCCATAAACGTTCTCAAAGTTACTTTGAACCATCTCGCTATAACACCTGTCAAACTTTGATAGGTAGTTCTTTTAATCTGCTGCAGTTATATGGGTCTGACGAGAATCTGCAATCGATTTCAAATTTGGCAGTATTCGGGACTAAATAAAGCTGCAGTTTATGTGCAATTCTTTCTTAAAATACACGAATCTTGGACTATTATTTCAAAACATTCACATTAATAGATGTTGCCAATGCCACCGCATATTTTTCGTCAGGAGCAAAGCGCACCTCAGACACTATGCATGATTTGTAGGCAGCTCTGACCATGAAAATATGTTCATTCGAATATTTTGTGATGATAATCATAGGGTATTATTCTAAACATTTCTTAAATAAATAAATCAAGCATTCCGATTTCAATAAATCAAGCATTCGATTCCGATTATTTGCAATCTCCAGGGAGGGTATTATCTTAACCTCCCTATTTTTATCTCAGCCCCCAGTCAAACTCGGACTTGACGTGTAACTTGGTTACTTTAGGGTAACCTCCGGATCACAGACGGAGTCTAGAATCATGAATCTCTTAAATGCGTGTTTATCTACAAACGTGATGACGAACAACACTTCAGTAACTTGCTAGCTTTCGTTCGCGCAAGCGCAAAAGTGAGCCAATAATGAGTGTTCTAGGCTCTAGCCCTAAGAAAGAACCAATAAGCAACTGCGATTCTTCAGCTAAGCGTTTCCTAGCAATAAAAACACCTCAGAAGTCGACGACACATGTGTCGACGTCATCAACATTAGTTTAATTGCAAAGTGGTCACTCTGATGACCTCAGGGCAAAGCTGCGAGATTAGTCCACATTGGCTGCCGAAGCGAAAAGTGAAAGTTGAGTGACGTCAACTTTACTGGCTGCGACCTCCTCATGTCATATCGAGTTCTACATGAATAATATAGGTCAATCCAGGGTCAACATTCCAATTGTGCCATATCGCGCCGCTGTCTCCTCATAACCATACTATATGGGCATTTCAATTACACTTTGATTTCGTACCTCGAGGTTGGCTAGCCAAGAGAAGGCTTTTAAATATCTTCTCTTTAGGTTACTTTCATGTAATTACTTGCGCATAAGATGCAAAATAATACACGTGGTTGTCTACTGATTATTTTGTTACCAAGAGTAAATGTCATATCCAAAGTTTTTGTTTAATTACCATCAGTCAGTCAGGTAAGAGGCCATCGATTTATAATTCTCGCTCTCTCTCTAAAAGGTGGCCTTACTTCGTAAGGCACCAAAGGCAGCAACATTGATACATGAAACAATAATTCGGAAAGGAAGTTCAGGAGGCTTCAGTTTACCTCGCCGCAATTGCCAGTTACGAGAGCTGAAAATAAAAATACTGCGTAAAAACCTCGGTAATTGAGAACAGATCTGGTGAGATGTGAACTGTACCTCCAGTTCACCAGTCCATGCATCTCCCTCTCTACCACATAGGTATTCAAAAGCCGGAATTAGTATTTACTTAATTTGACGGAACGTGGCATGAAGGTAATAAATGGCACGACAGTAAAGATCTAATTAGGATGCACTTTATGTAAAAGGAATGACTGATTGATAGTTGCTTTTATTACTCCATTCTACTACTTTGCGTCACTTAGTTCAAATTAATCATTACATAACAGCAAAACTTATAGCGAGCAGGAAAATATTGTCATTGCCAACTCTTAAGTTACGTCACGTAAGTTAACCCTAAGCAGCTATATTTAATACAGTGGGTTAAACTTTCATGTTACTTCGTGGTAAGTCGCGTTACTTTCAACTCATCGATCCCACTTAAGTTAGAAGATATTAGACTAAAACAGCAGATATCCAGCAGTACGCTTTCAAATGTAGAGATGTTATGTTAAATAAAATCGTTTCCAGAGCTCCCAGAGAAGGCCGCATCATATATATTTACTGGCTTCAGTGTTTAACCATCCTGCAGCGCGGATGGCTGTGTCTCATGTGTCGGGTTCTTGATCGGTCGACAATTGGGAAGGGGGACTTAAGGTCATCATGGGCAATTTAGTCATCACGATGTGACACTTCAGACTTGTTTCTGATGTTTTAATGTCAAGGGTAGGTCATGTCGAAGGGTGAATAAATGAAATGGATGAAATTATGCTCATAAGAGACCGGATCCCAGAAGCGAAGCGTGACGTGACGTTTAGAGAAGCGGCTCCTGTATATCTGCAACTCGTGGATCTGGCTTTGAAACTTGTTGCCTGTATACAGGTAGCGCTTCCATAAATGTCATATCATGCTTCACCCCTGCCGGACTCCGTATAGCTTAGTTATCCCATAATCGATTCTCAGGATAAGGTAAAAGAACCGGAAATAACGTATTAGGGTAAATCATCCTAACCGGGATTCCAGCTCAGAACCTATAGAATATGAAGCAAACACGTTATCTCACACAACAGAGACTAACAGTTGTGGATTTTAGTATATTTATGGCAACATAGGCCGTAGAAACCTTAGCATCTACACCAGGGCCAGGAAGTAAAGCACTGTAAGTGTAAATTTACCCTCCCTCATGTCCCCACTACGTTCAACAAACAGGTAAACACGGCCAGCTAAACTGGTTAATTCTGTTTATAGTCGCGTGGCAGTCTTATCAGTGCAGTGGTGTTCTTTTTCACTATGGTAAAGCACGGTTTTGATATGGCTTAATACTATTGGTTACATTATGAGCTTCAGCCTAAGGAGGTCCAATACGACTGACAATGGAGCCTATAATTCAAGAAACACACCACTGCGCGGTTCAGGAAAACATGTTTTAGATTTCCACACACATTTCCCAAGCTGCATCTTGCAGGTATTATTTAGCGATGTACATTGTAAACAATTTCAAGGCACTTTTTAGATAGATTATGAGTTTATTTTTAAAGAATAGATTATACAGAGTATTCAAATGTCTTTAGCAGAATAAGGGAAATAACTAGCACTCCAAAACAAAACATAATAAACATGTTAATTCTATAGAATTACTTTTGTCAACTTAACCGAGCGGGATGGCTCAGGCGGTTTCGTCTGTGGCCCGCATTCGGGAGGTTCGGGTTCGATTCCCATGGCAGACCTACCTGATCCATGGGTTTTTTTCGGGGTCGCCAGGCGAATGCTCGGTAGGTTAATTACATTCCCCGAATTTCCTGTCCCTGCATTTCACCTCCATTATCATTTCACATCAACTTTCGTCTGGTGGTGTCTTTCAGGGTAGAAGTGTCGGCGGATGTCTCGGCACTTGGGTCGGCCGCCCTCTGTCTCCTCTCACCTCATCCTTCCTCAGAGGAATGCCCCACTTGGAGCTTAGGTACAATAAACCACAGGTTTCGGTGCCGAATGCCCTCCGTAGTAATCCTAATCCTTTGACAACTTCAGGTTTGGCTATGGCTAGAGAGCTGTTTTTCGTACAATGCCAATATAAGAAGTCTAACATTTTCACTACCTCCTTCACTCACTTTTCTAGTGTCATTTACCCTCTTTGTTCTATCCTATACAACCTCTCAGTTCAAAAATCTACATTTGATTACATTGCAAGAGAGTTTCATTCAAAACCCAAATTACGCCACTGTGGCACACATCACATTCTGTTACGGAAAAGGGAAAGGGTGAATGTAGAGGTAAAGCATTTCACACTTCGGGTGTACATGGACCTCGCAAAGCGATCAGTGGGACATGTAGTGAAACCGATTACAGTTAGCAAACACTTCCCTATTCAGCCTACAGAGCGAAAATGCGTGCACGTGATGATAGCCTTGTTGTTCGATATGAAAAAAAAAAGAAAAGAAAACAGAAAAAAGATCAGCGTTTTACAAGGTTTCACAGCCTGGATGTTGTGATCCGCGCTCCGTGTGTAGACTAGCAAAGTAAATTAAACAGCAGTTTACATCCAGCTCGAGGCGGAAGTATAAAATTTATAGCAATTAAAATAAGTATAAGATTTCAGGGATCACACTGCTAAGTGTTCCTGTGCAGCAAACATATTAAAATATGCCACGGATATAAATTAATATGGACATATTTACTACCTGCTACTAAGCGCTAAAGAGCACAAACTAACGGGATTAAATGACATCTTCGGAAATAGGGTGTAATATTTTATGATAATGTGACTGACTATTGTTTTGCCATTCTAGCTCACAGGGTCAGCTAAATACTTGTGACAAGGATAAGAGCCAATAAAGCCTACATATCCCGGAAAAGCACAGACTGGATAAGAATTCGTTATCTACTTTGTACGTAAGTCCGATTCGCGATAATCTTGATTCAAGAAAGAAGTTGGATTATGGCAAAATGTACTGTTCTCTTGTACATTCTACAATTCTGTCTCAGTGTAGCAATGGTGAGATTCCTGGTTGTCTAATACAGTGGTGTCAGCTTCAGCGTGTCTGCCTCACGTTCAAGAGGCCCTGAGTTCGAATCTCGGTTAGTGAGTTACCTAGATAAGGTTTTTCCGGGATTTTCCCTTACCCTGATAGACGAATGTCAGGTAACTCTAAGCTCCATGGACCCCGGACTCATTTGATCATCATTTCACCCATTTCATTCATCGTCCTATATGACTTAACGTTGCAGGACGTAAATTACAACAATTACAACAAAATACAGTGGTGTCAATCGTGGCCTTGAGTGGCATTGCCCACTCCCCGTGCCCAGGTAAAACATGGCAGGCCAAAAGTGCAGGTTTTTGAGTAAGGCATACAGAGCAATGGCTGCGTCTGGGACTGCAAGCATGAGTCGGTATTGTAAAAGTAAAACTCATGTGGAATAGTTACTACTACAGACTATCAGATTGCTAAAAACTAATAATAAAAAAAATACAACACACAGCATATGGTAAACCTAATTTGGAGAAAACCGCCAACCTAACTATTACTATTACTAATTATGTTTTACGTCATTTCAGTTAATTTAACATAACTCAAGTAACATCTTCTTAATTATTTTTAATTCCAAAAGGCTAGGAATATCCACTTAAAAAAGCCACCTATTACATTTTATGACGCCAATGAGACTCCCCATAGGCTTGTCTTACCTCGGAGAGGGGGCCGACCCACTTCAAATACCAAGAAAACTGTTTCACGCCATTTGCTTCGTCCGACGTTCAATCGCCTGATCCTTCGATCCTGAAGCCTATAAGAAAGTAAACAAGAAAATTCGCAGCATTATATAATCCATTCCAGCAATCGCCTACCAACTTAGGAAAAAGGTGAAGAAAAAAACTCAAGACCAGAATGGTTGGCATAGTGGGTATCAACGATACAATTAGTGTTAGATTTGCATTCTCGCTTACTCGCATGAGGATTAGATTACCATAATTGATAATTATTAAAAAAGAGAACAAAAAGTGTAGGGCAGTAGGCAAATGGAAGCGAATCTGTTAAAGGACTAGCGAGCCAAAAAGAATGCATGGTGTGCTTCGTAGCTATCTGTTTAAGGACACATTTGTCTTTCCCTCCACAGCCTCTGGCAGCGAAACCCCGAAACGATGGTCCGTTACACCATTGTGATACGTTTCATGTAAACGTTTTGACAGCTGCATGAGCTGACTGAAAGGAAAAAACGAATGGGTTACACTAAATATGCCCAAGAAAATATCAAACGTAAAGCTTGATAAATTGTTTAGATTTAGGTGACCCCGAAGGCAAATAAAGTAAGAGACGCACTGAGGAGGCTGGGTTTGCGTTGAATGCCGGTCTTGGGCATACACTAATAATAATAATAATAATAATAATAATAATAATAATAATAATAATAATAATAATAATAATAATAATAATAATAATAATAATAATAATAATAATAATAATAATAATAATAATAATAATAATAATAATAATAATAATAATAATAATAATAATAATAATAATAATAATAATAATAATAATAATAATAATAATAATAATAATAATAATAATAATAATAATAATAATAATAATAATAATAATAATAATAATAATAATAATAATAATAATAATAATAATAATAATAACAATAACAATAACAATAACAATAACAATAACAATAACAATAACAATAACAACAACAACAATAACAATAACAATAACAATAACAATAATAATAATAATAATAATAATAATAATAATAATAATAATAATAATAATAATAATAATAATAATAATAATAATAATAATAATAATAATAATAATAATAATAATAATAATAATAATAATAATAATAATAATAATAATAATAATAATCATCATCATCATCATCGTCGTTGCCATCGTTTTATTCGTGTAATTAGTCTCTGTATAATGTAGCACGTGATTCTCTTAACATGCGCTGTGCTGCGAGGAGGAGGCTGTGGGAATGTGTGTGGAAGGCGCTCGTACTAGGATGTTGCACACAGCTGTAATTGAAGCCAGCAATTTAAAGTGATATCCTTCCACTCTCTTGACGGATTTGAGCCGGACTGCCCAGGCCAGCCCGCACTCTGACCTTGCCACATAACCCTGCTACTGATGCTTGTGCGTGCTGCAGATGAGAGCCTACGAAGTTTCTACGCCAACATTTATTCTCGACAATAACGCTGGTCCTAACGTATGTACGAGTATATTACAATATTCACATTTTCAAATGCAACTTTTTGCTTAATTTGAACTTCTTACTTGTTCAAGATGAAAAACTACATTTTCACTCAAGTAGCAAACTCCTGGATTATTATTATTATTATTATTATTATTATTATTATTATTATTATTATTATTATTATTATTATTATTATTATTATTATTATTATTATTATTATTATTATTATTATTATTATTATTATTATTATTATTATTATTATTATTATTATTATTATTATTATTATTATTATTATTATTATTATTATTATTATTATTATTATTATTATTATTATTATTATTATTATTATTATTATTATTATTATTATTATTATTATTATTATTATTATTATTATTATTATTATTATTATTATTATTATTATTATTATTATTATTATTATTATCATCATCATCATCATCACCATCATTATTATTAATAATTTAATCAGATCGTATTATCTCCGATTTGATAATACCTATGCAAGATGCAAAATACATATTCATGTATAATTCTTGGCCCTATAGGCAAGAACATCATAAGGAACAAACCACCCCGCCATATCTCGTACATTGTTTTGGCGCTAGCAGACAGCACCCGGATCAGTTTCAATGTGCCGGTCACTCACCCTTATGCCCGATTTCACCAACAGATGTTAAAATTGACGTTAACAAATGTAACGTAACAATTGTTACAACGTTTAAAAGGTGTGAAAATTCTTGCATTTCACCAACATGTTTTCTGAAATTGTTAACAGGCCGAGAGACTTGTAAATATTACAGATATATAAGGTTGTGGATGAATATTATTTTCTGAACGTACTGCGATGCGCTTTTGTTTTTATTTTCACACAGCTGAAAAAATGGCGGGTGAACATAATCAGAAGAGAAGTCAAGGACAAACATTTCATCACTGGAGAAACAATTGTTAGTTGAATTAGTAACTAAATTTAAGGATATTGTGGAAAATAAGAGGATGGTTGCGGTAGATGTGAAAGAGAGATGTGACGTGGGAAAAGATTGGAAATGAGTTTAATTCGAATGCAAATGTCACAACCAGAAGTACAAAGCAACTTCGTCAGTATTACGTAAATATAAAACGAGGTGCGAAGAAGGACAATGAAGAGTGACTTGAACGTTTCAAGACGGGAGGTGGACAGTGTATTTTATTATTCACAGAATTCAGTGAATTATAAAATCCGCAAAGTTATTATAATACTTGTAAAGGCGAGATCGGCATATTCCTATTCGATGCATGTTCTAACCTTTCTTGTACTTCCTCAGTTAACCTTCATAACAACTTGTTTCGACAGTCTATACCTCCGTAAAAAGATCTTCTTTTGATAGCTCCTCAAAATCATTTCTCCTCATAGGCCGTACTCTATTACGAATGCAATTTAAGCAGTCTAAATATACCAAATCGACATCAAAAAGCTGTGTTCACGCCCGCCATCTTGACAATTTTACAATTGGAAATTAATTGTTCTTTCACACTAGCCGTGTGTAGGACACACCATGAAAGCGTAGAGCCAGACTGAAAAATTCAATGGCATAGCCGGGATTTGAACCACGGAGCTTCTGGTCTCCGTCTAGCCGCTCTACACCATTGAGCTAATATGGCCTACGTACCAACATGACATTAAATTCTCCAACTGACTCGTGTTTTTCCCGGTAAACCACTAGGAGTTCTCATAAACATGTGAGACAACTACCTTAATAGCGACTTACTATGCTGTAAGTACTTTAAGGCCCGGGCTTTATAGTTCGGACCACTATTAGGTACAATTAATGGAAGTTAATTGTTCTTTCACACTGGCCGTGTGTAGGATACACTATGAAAGAGTAGAGCCAGACTGAAAAATTCAATGCCATAGCCGCGATTTGAACCACGGATCTTCTAGTCTCCGTCCAGCCGCTCTAAACCATTTACAATGGTTAACATCTTAACAACATAAATATGGCTTGATATTCTAACAAGAGACTTAACATGCGTGTTTAGCTAACACTTGTTGGTGAAATGCAATTTTTTTATAACTATTGCTAAACAGACTAACAGCCGTGTTGGTGAAATCGGGTATTAGTCTTGTTTCTGCATTCTTTGTAGTGTAAAGGTTTTAATGTAGATAACTCGAAGCCAACTGGCCGCGCCGTGGCTCAGTGGTTAGACCGCTTGGCTCTCACCAAGGCGGCCCAGGTTCGATCCCAGGCGACCGCAAAGTGAGATTTGTGGTGGACAACACGGCGCTGGGGCGGGTTTTCTCCGGAACCTCTGGTTTCCCCCGCCATCTTCATACCATGTATCATCAGTGTCACCGCCTGCGGTGCCGTATGTAGTAAAAGCGGGCGTTAAACACTACACATGTCATTACAATTTTCGAAGCCAACTGCTTAAGAATTCCTATGTCTTGTTATTTCTCACGTATTTTCCTTGACAAAAGCGCTCTTCTTTATTAGATTTATGGCAACATTCCCATGGAGTTTTCCGTACAATGTAGCTCGTATCGCCAACAAATAAGAAAGTTACACCTAATTACTAATACTTCATTGTACTGTCGTTACTTCAGTTGGGAGATTGAAGGTCGGATATAAAGTTGCTTAGTTACTAGACTGTAGAGCAAAACGGACATATTCATTACTGTCTCCTTTCGCTGCAGTCTTTTGTGTCCAACCATAGCTGGGGATTGATTAGACGCTGCGATTCTGCGTTGTAATGACCTCCAGAGATATATTTGTTGTAGATCTACAATGCATTTTATATAATTCATAATGAAGTTAAATTTTTCAGCATTCTCAAAGCAGTTAACCTTCAGAAATAATATGTGGCAAGTAAGTTTCATTAGATTATTTAAAAATATAAGGAAACATCCTTTAAAATAACTGAATGGAAAAATAAGGACAACATGCCGAAAAATGTTTACTACTGAAACACTACATTATGCACATTCCTTTTAGTTCTCGTGTAACTCTCCCATATTAAATGTGTTTAATACATAATCCAAGAAAAATATAAGCATATTTACAGGGTGTTAATGAACTACATCAGTAGGTGGAAGTATCTTAAACAAGTAATTTGAAATAGGATGGTTCAAATGTGTAAGTTACGGCTAAAGTGCCAGTACGCCACTGCTAATGGTAACACCACTTGAGGCATAACACAGGAAGTCGGAGATCCGTCTCGGAGCACTCCTGATGCACAATGGTTATGACATTAGCTTTCGAGTGAAAGGTAAACGAGTTCGAGTCTCCTTCACTTTTGTACTTTTTATTTTTGTTTTCTTTGTTTGGTTTTTCTTTTAATATTTCGTCTAAGCTTTTAATTCTTGTATAAATGTATGCATTTTAAGGAGCAACTTCACCTTGTCAGTGCAATTAATTAAAATTCTTCCTAACAAAGTTTGAATCCTGCTAATACTTTCACATGCTGTACGTCTAAATGGGAGGTAGTTTAAACTGTTAACGAACTTACATAAAAGAAAAGGTAAATGCAATCCTTTATGTCAGATATATAGTAAGTGCTCGAAATGGCGACCTGCGTTTTCAGTGCAAAGCTGACAGCGGCGAAGGAACTATGTCGCACTCTGTCAAAAATTCCTTGTGTGTGTCGAAGAAAACTTCACGTGCTGCTATTATTTGGGCAGTTAGGTCCTTTTCTAAGGTAATAGGTGTTTCATACGCCAGAAATTTGAGGTGACCCCGGAAAAGAAATCTACTGGGTGGAGGTCGGGAGAGGGTGCTGGCAAGTTACAGTTGGACTCCCCCTTCCATCGGGCAGTATAAACAGGATTTAAATCACAGTAGTGTTATTGGACTGGCCAATCAGCTTCATATTCTTAGTTAGGAATCACACCCTTTCGTCCTATTAGAATTTACGTATTAAAAAGACAAAAGGGAAAAAAGTTAATTGTATAATAGGAGCCGAACCAATGACCATTAGAACCCTCGTTTTCGGCGTTACGGATTGGACCACCATAACACTTACAGAAACACCACTAGAGTAAACTACATGATGCAAGAAGGCATCGTTGTTCAGTATCGCACTGTGCGGCATACCCGCATGTCAGATTTCAAATTGGTTGGTGTTTACTTTTGATTTGGGTTCTAATTGGAGCTATGAGATCTCTTATTCTTCAGGTGAATGGTTGTAGGAATTGGATTTGTTGTTTGTTGGCTGCTCAGTTGTCTCAATAATACACTGGTTCGTTGCAAAAAATTGATTTAATTCTCACTCAATTCGTTGATTCAGATTGATTGGTAGCGGTGACCACCTGTTACTAAACTTCCTAACAGAATTCTCTTAATTCTTTATACGGCGAATACTTTGCTATTATAAACTTCTTCTGCTGCTTCTCTCACGCTGTTTGCGTTATTCTTGACTTCCCTACATTTCGGACTTAGAAATCTTTGCTCCTTCTCCTTCACGCGCACTAACACGTCTTTCCCCTCGTAGAATGACTGTTGAAGTGATCTTTCGTCTACTCTGCGATTCCGTTCGTACCTTATTCTGATCCCTACTCTAACCCTTATCACATGACCAAAATAACTCACCCTTCTCCCCATTTCTCAAATCTTACATTATTATTGGTTTCTCATTTTATTTCGATTTTTCTTTATTGGTTAGCAAAACTCATCGAACTCATTGACGTTACATCCCACCGTGAGTTGGGATACGCCTACCCTGGGCTCTTTGTAACGGTATACATCGTTATCGCCACAGCGAAGTAAATCCTTTTAGGTCTTACGCCTGACCGCATCTTGAAAACCTTATTGTTCCTACACATTTTTGCTTATAGTTCTCAGACATTGAACCTTTCCTTAAACAAAGAGGCTAACGGTCACCTCTTCCTGTCTCCCCGACTTGTGTTCAGATTTTACAGAAATATTTTCTCTCCATTACATGGATTCTAGCATGTTAGTTGTCTTAAATTATATTCTTCCCATCTTATTCTTAATTAAACCGCTATTTTAATCACTACTCTAATTTCATTCTGATTTCATATTAATATAACAATATTTTATATTAGTTTAGCAAAGCATTTTCATTAATTTATCTTCTTTTTTTAATTCTCGTGATTTCAATTAATTCGCCACTTCCTAATCGCTGTCTGATACTGCGGTTACATAATGCCCGTTTGACAAAAATGAAATACCCCTTATTTAAATTTTGTCAAACCCCCGTCATGACATTTCCTCCTTATATCTTATAATTTCTCATTCCCTACTCGAAACATTTTTCGGTGGTCACCGTTTCCCTCATCTTCATCAGTGTGTTGCTTTATACACATAGAATGGTCAATATGGTACATCATATACATAGAATTATAGATATGATACATTACGTACATAGACAAGTACACTGTCGTATATGTGGTTATTACCCTATATACAAATAACATTCGTGATACCTCAACTATATATATACACTTCACTGAATTATCCTTGTCTCACTTGACATCAACTTAATTTTACCTTATTACATTCCTTAAGTACTACATTAATGTTACTATATTACAGTTTACAATATTACATTTTACATTCAATGATTTTTTTTTTTTTTTATATTAACTTATTGGGACGTTTCTTTATCTTTCAGTCCTTCACCGTAAGAACATTCGTCCTCACATTATAGGTTGCGTAATGATGTCCAAATATGGTTACCTCTACCTGCACTCAGTTGTCTACCTGTAATCAGGTGTTTCGTTTACCTGACAGTAAACATTGGCAGTTCATTGTCCTGTCTTTCCACTTCACTTTTCACTCTACACTTTCTTTCACTTTGTCACGCCTAAGTCTGTGACCTTTACAATAACAACATAGCCTTTTGGCACATGAATACATCAGTACTTATACTATATTTACATTTCACAAATTATTTTTAAAGATCTTTCTAACATGTTCATTAGCTGTGGTTATTCTTATTACATTATCATTTTGTTTGTGCACAGGAATTTTGGAACTTGCAACTCCCACGCAGTGTTTGAATTTCAAACGAAAACGTTACCCGTACTAATTATATAACTTTTACTTGGTATTTTTTTTTTTTTTTTTTACATCTTCGTATATATAATTTCAATCACATTTACACAGGTGATTCTTGGGTCTGCTCTGTACTGTTTACAACGTTTTTTCTGACGATATGGCCTTATTAGGGAGATGTTATATCTGCCTATCGGTTTACCATTTCTTGGGTGTATTAGGGCATACGCTCTGTCACCAAATATTTTCTCAATCCGGTATGGGCCTTTCCATAGCATATATAGCTCTCTAGTCTTTTTTCCTAACAAATCTGACTTGTCGAACGATTTCACTAGAACTAAGTCGCCGACCTTTGGTTCCCAATTCTTCTTATACCGCATTTTCTTTGCGTTTCTTTTCTCTACTTTTTCCATTATTCTTTTAACAGCATTTTGTATCCGTTCTCGATCTGTCTCGGTCGTCACTTGGATACTTTCCGGAACACCCTCTATTATTGGTTCCGGTGTTAAATTCCTATGCAATTGGATAGGAGCATATCCTGTGGTTAAATTGACTGAGTTATTGAATATAAACTCAATATAGTTGATGTGGTCTGGCCAGGTAGTCTGTTTCAATGAGCAAAGGACTCGGAGATGAACACCTAGGTCTTTCATTACGCGCTCGCTTGGATTAGAGCACGGATGGTACGACGTTGTGTTATAGATGCGAATTCCGGCATCCTGAATGGTGTGCACGAATCGTCTTCCATGGTGTATGGACGCGTTATCTACTAATAGTGCTTTCATCTTCCCGTATTTGACTATATAGTCTTTCACTATTTTATTCGCGCATGCTGCACTTGTTAATCTCTTGAGAGGGTATATTTTCACAAATTTCGACATCACGTCGATAAGTACAAATAAATATTTTAATCCTCCTCTTCCTGCAGGGAACTTATAAATTTTGATATCGATATCTCCAGGATTTCATCTAACATTTCCTGTATTTTAAGGTTCATTGCATCCTGTAAATCCAATGGAATAGGTCTGCACTTGTATTTGAATGGGGGAACATTGTGTATCTCGAATTCATACTCAATATCACTATAGGTCCCAGTGTGTTCCGAAAATACATTTCTGTGTTTACATAAAATGTTATAAAAAATCTCTTTTTGGTGGTCGTTAAGTAGGTTCGAGTTTGCTACTGTTTCTCTTATTCTATAGGTCATGTTTACATTATTTTCGACTACCTGGAAATCATCTGGTAGGGTAATTATCTCCTGTTCACATGCTTCTGTCTGCCCAAGTCCGTATGACGTCATCTCTAAAAGCCCTTCTTCTGCCGCTACGTACACTTCTTTATCATAGTTTCCCATCTCTTCTGCTTCTAATGGATTCATCTTAACTAGCTCCATTCCTCCTATTCGTATAAATTCTACAAAAAATGTTTCTCCATCTATTTCTTTTTCTTCATCTGTCAATCTTATCTCATTTTCTGCTTCCCTTGAGCTAAACGGAACTTTAACTATGACGTCTTTAATTTTGATTTCCAAGGCTTCCATTTGATAATTCAACTTAGCTTGAAGCGCATACAACACGTCATTACCCATAATAATGTCTACAGATAGCCTATTAATAACAAAACATACAAATTCTATTGTATCCTCCCCAATGGTGACTTTCAAAAGCATTTGTGTATTAATCTTTTGTTTGGCGCGACCTACCGCCAGAGTACAATATGCACTTTTCACGGGCAATGTTTGCAATTTCATTCCATTGTTTTTTAAGTGATAAAAGAATGCTTGACTTATAGCTGAAACTGAGGATCCTGAATCTATGGTAATGTGCCATTTTTCTTTGTTTATTATTGCAGCAATACGTGGAGCATCTCTCACTTCTTGTAATTCTGTTAAGTGATTGTTTATTTGAGTACCGTTTTCTATTTCTGTTTCTGTTTTATTTTGTACCACCCTACTCAGAGCTGTGTCCCTGTTCAAATTAAGAACTAGCGTGTTCATCCGGGTCCGATGCGGGACGTCTTCTATCGCACCCTGGATTCGTTTCCCGTATACTGTGTCGTCTCTGGCCTTTCATCTACCTCGGGCGCCGCGTCCCTCGGTGTGGGTGGAGGAGAACGCACCCATTCTCTTGAGAGAAGTTGATTCCTCTGTCTTACTTCAGGTCTGTCTGTATGGTTCTCTCTACCAGCGTCACGTGATTGATACTGTCTATTAGCTTCTGGTAGTCGGAACGTCGGTCTTGCATTCCCTCTTCGAAGAAATGGGGGGTGACCCCTATTTCCATTCCTAGTTACATGTGCATATCTCATAGGGAAATTATATGAATTTGAATTTGGTGGTCCCTGTCTCCCTCTATTGTTGTTAGGGAATTCCCTCGGGACGTGGGCATCGTATCTTTGACGAGTAGCCATATGGTTCGTGTTAAAATTTCGGGGATTGTGTGCCCTTTCCCCGTCATGACTATTATTATTCCACGGTCTGTGTGGATTTCTCACTGGCATTCGATTCTCATGTCTATTTTGTGAGTTTTGCGTCCCAACGCTTTGTAAAGCCGTTAACAATGTAATTGCCTCTCTCAATGTCTGAGGTCTTGCTACCACCATGTGATTTCTAATGTTCTCAGGAAGGTGGGGTGTGAGAAGAGAAATCAGTTCGGCTTCCTGTAATGGAGGTTGTAGATATTTACTCATTTGCGAATATCTCAGGAAATAATCAGTAATAGACTCTCCATTATTACCTTGGTATCGGCCATTTGTTATTTGATTCCTTACTTGGTATTGGACATTGGCGTTCCAATACTTTTCTAGGAAAGCTGTTTTGAACAACTCGTAGCTGCATCCTTCTCCCACAGTTACTCGTAGCCAATTAAGTTCGGCAGATTCTAACGCCCTTTGAACTATTATCATTTTATATTGCTCGGGTACACCTCTGATGACAAAATACTTTTCTAAGTCGGCCAAAAATTGTACTGCGTTGTCATTGCGACAATTAAATTTCGGGAGGGGCAATTCGCTTAGAAAATTCATGTGCACTGGTGGATACATATTTACGTTTTGCATATTTATTTCGTTATTATTGCTGTTTTGAGGAGAGACAGAAGGGGCGCTAACCTGTTCGTTCTGCCTCTCTCCATTGTGTGTATGTATAGTACAATTGGAACTCTCAGGTACCTGCCCTTGCTGTCGCAGCTGGAAGCCAGTTACGGTATCTCTGATTTGAGATATCTCGCTTACTGTTTCCCTCAACATTTGTGTATTCTCTGATTGAATATTTGTTACACGTGCTACCTTTTCTTTTAACTTCTCCATGTCAGCTGCTATACTATTGTTTACAGTGTCAAACCGGTTATTTACCTCTTGTACAAAAGTTACCTGTGTCGTGGTCAGTTCATCTAATCTTATTCTTTCCTTATTAATTTCCTCCCCTATTCTATTTTCTACTCCTGCAACGAGAGATTTGGTAGCTTCTAGGTCACTTCTTATAGTACCTACTTCTCGCTGCAGGGCCTCTTTTACAGATTGAATTTCCCCTGTTATTCCTTGAATTCTGACAGTGATTCTAGTTTCTGTTTCTTTTCCTTGGCTTGTAATTTGACTTACTAATTTAGCTTCTAGTGTTTGGTTCTGTTCTACTAATTTAGTCTCTAGTGATTGGTTCTGTTCTACTAATTTATCTTCTAGTGTTTGGTTCAATTTAGCCTCTAGTGACTGGTTCTGTTCTACGAATTTAGCTTCTAGTGATTGATTCTGTTCTACTAATTTAGTCTCTAGTGATTGACTCTGAATAGTAATTTGCGCCATGAGTTTCTGGAACATCTCTTGTAGATTTTCCATTACCCCAGGATTGTCACTTCTATTTACATTTAGGCTACTTACACCATTTACACCCTCATCTACTGATCCTATAACACTGCTTTCCATTATCTCTTCATTAACAACTTCCAACTCTTTCTCTGTCTCCATAATTATTTGTTCCCCAGAATTTTCCATTTTAAATTTATTCTGTACGATCTTCTTATTTCTCAAAAGCATTGAATTTCCCCTTTAAATTTTCTAATTTCCCTTCCAAAATACTTATTACTAAGACATTACATAGATATTGATTTCACTGAATGATATTACATTTACAAGAAATATAAATTGAGTATGTGTAACTCACAGTTCTGTTGTACGGCTGTGGTGTTTATGTGATGTCTTTACCAATTTTTGTCGTGCTGCTCGTCGTCTAGTAGGCTCAGTTGATGTCGAAAGAACTTGAACTTCTCTCTTGGTTGGGGGAAAATTCTATGTAGTTGTTTTTGCCGTCTTCTTCGTAGTCTCTGCTGTCCTCATCGTAGTTGTCGTCGTCGGTCTTCTCACTTCTCCTCGTAGTCGTCCTTCGTCGTCGTTTTTCTCACTTCTCCTCGTAGTCGTCCTTCGTCGTCGTTCTTCTCACTTCTCCTTGTAGTCGTCCTTCGTCGTTACATTTCACCCATTTCCTACAATTCGAAGCCCCAACGTGTCGGCGCCATTATGCGGCATACCCGCATGTCAGATTTCAAATTGGTTGGTGTTTACTTTTGATTTGGGTTCTAATTGGAGCTATGAGATCTCTTATTCTTCAGGTGAATGGTTGTAGGAATTGGATTTGTTGTTTGTTGGCTGCTCAGTTGTCTCAATAATACACTGGTTCGTTGCAAAAAATTGATTTAATTCTCACTCAATTCGTTGATTCAGATTGATTGGTAGCGGTGACCACCTGTTACTAAACTTCCTAACAGAATTCTCTTAATTCTTTATACGGCGAATACTTTGCTATTATAAACTTCTTCTGCTGCTTCTCTCACGCTGTTTGCGTTATTCTTGACTTCCCTACATTTCGGACTTAGAAATCTTTGCTCCTTCTCCTTCACGCGCACTAACACGTCTTTCCCCTCGTAGAATGACTGTTGAAGTGATCTTTCGTCTACTCTGCGATTCCGTTCGTACCTTATTCTGATCCCTACTCTAACCCTTATCACATGACCAAAATAACTCACCCTTCTCCCCATTTCTCAAATCTTACATTATTATTGGTTTCTCATTTTATTTCGATTTTTCTTTATTGGTTAGCAAAACTCATCGAACTC
>CM060950.1:365462245-365577245 GCA_030765055.1 Mantis religiosa
ACCTCAATAACAGACTCGTAGAAGAGACATATTTCGATTCAGGGAACGAATATCTGCTTTACTGAACAGAGAATGACGTAACTGTTAGAGGAGATACATATATACCAGGTATAGTCGCATGCATTTGAGTGAATCTAAGAGCACAGATGCTCAGTTTGGGAGCAGTCTTAAATCTGGGAGCCACTGAGGGGTACTGTAATGCAAGTAAGAACCCTTATATCGGAGCAGCAGTGTAATATGATTCTTATTTTTGAAAAGTTAAAAATAACTGTTTTTATTAAAATGCTACATGCGCTTTAAATAACAAGAGAAAATTAAGTGCTTTATTCATTATTATTTATAAAATTAAGTTTTGAAATTTATAATATCCCATACTTATCGAATTAAATAAAATTACAAATAAATAAATACAACATCGCTTATAAATTTGCAGGGAAAATGAACAAATAATACTGAATTCTTAAGGATTTTGTAGAACATAAATGTAATGTGCCATCCCATGTCTTTTCTGTCATTTTGAATCAAATATTAACTAAATAATTCACTTATTAGGGAAGTAGCCTTCATACTATTAAGAGTCACTAACTATATTATAATCATTTGTGTGGTACATAGACTACTATAATTCAGTCTTATCTACAAAGGTGTTCCTTTCAGAAGGGTCATTTTCATATATATACATAATTATTTTCAGGTAGCGTATTATACATATACCAGCCGGGAGGGACTGAGGAGCTGACAACGTCCAACCATCCAGTACTGCACCCCACTATGCAGTGAAGACAGGTGAAGGATGCAGCCCTTTGGTCCGCAAAGGGTTGTTGCGTCTCGAGAAAAGAAAGTATATTATATAGTTACAACCTTTTTAACAGTTGTTAGTAATGTTTACAATTTCAATTATTTTTTCCATTGTTCAATTAATTTGTTAGGCCAATCCTCAATTGGGGAAAACTGAATTTGGTAATGCATTTTATAATATTATATATTACTCACAGTTAATTGCAGCAACCTAGCGGGATTGTTTACACGGTTTCGTCTGTGGCCCGCATTTGGGAGACCCGCGTTCGATTCCCGTGGCCGACCTACCTGACCTTAGGGTCTTTTCGGAGGTTTTCCTGGGTCACAAGGTAGGTTAACTACATCCCCCGAATTTCCTGCCCCTCCATTTCATCTTCATTATCATTTTACATTATCTCTCATCTGGTGGTCTCTTTCAGGGTAGAAGTGTCGACGAATGTCTCGGCGCTGTCGTGACTCCTTGGGCTGGCCGTCCTATGTCTCTTCTCACCTCATCCTTCCTCCCGGGATGCCCTACTTGGGGCGTATGTTCAATAAACCACAGGTTTCGGTGCCGATCCCCTCTGTAGTAACCCTAATTGCAGCATCTTGATATGCTATAAAATATGAAAGAGCGATTTCTTTCCTGAATGCTCCATCACCTATTATGGAGTATTATTATAGAGTACTTTTAGTGTGGTAAACAACTAACGAGAAGATACGTAAGATCAAGAATGCCCATACTTGATACAGACAACGAAGAACACCGCGGACTGTGACCTACGTACAGGGCATCTACTACAGCTACCATCTTCCAGAAGGAAGGGATGAAGTGAAGGAAGCTACAGGCCGCAGGGATGCACGAAGTCTCTGGCGCTAACACTTTTTTTATCGCAATTTACGTCCTCCGACTTCAAGTCATATCGTACGATGAATGAAATGGGTGAAATGATGCTCAAATAAGTTCAGGGCCCATAGAGCTTAGAGTTACCCGACATTCGTCTTTCAGGATAAGTGAAAACCCCGGAAAAAACCTTATCCAGGAAACTCACCGTAACCGAGATTCGAACTCGAGACCTGTTGAACGTGAGGCAGACACGCTACCATCTATGCTACCGAGGCGGGCAGTGCTAACACCCGATCCATTGGTGGAGCTGATAACATCTTGTTGTTTAAACGTCACTGTCCCGAAGGTTCTTTGACAAACGAGTCACATGAACCAGGAAAAAAAAAAAACACCTTTGAAGCGTAGTCTCCTTACTGTATCGTCTAATACGTTGCAACGATTTAATGGGAAGATTCTTTGACACACATGATTCGTGTGAATTAGAACCTTTGATTCACAGTCACCTTTCTGTACCATCTAACACCTTGCTACTCATTTAATCACAAGGTGGAAGAACATTTTTAAATCATGGTACTGCTCTTTTGTGAGAGATAGGTACGTACATTAACAAGATCTATCTGGAGTCAAAGCTCTCCTCCTATAACTAGAAAAAGGTACATATCGAGTGGCCTCCTCTCTGAGGCCTTTCCATAGGGTAACTTCTTGGGTCTTAATAACCCCCCAACCCCGCTTTAACACGGACAGAAATGTATAGGCCACTAATGAGCATCAACCCCAAATAGGAAAGACTACCAAAGACCTCCGTAGTGTCGATAGCGACCCAAGTCAAGGTCCACAAGCTCTCCAAGTTGGTACTGGAGGACATTAAGGCATCTCACAACTCCTCCTAGGCTTTGCCCAAACGTACACTCCAACCAACTTGAGGTGGCAGCTGAGTAAAAATGCGCACTAAAAGAATTAGTCTGTTACCAATCCTGAAAGGAGACTGGGGATGATTTTATACATGTGGAGCTATTGATGGTACATGTATCAACTACTCCACATGTATAAATCACCTTCAGTCTTCTTTCAGGATTGGTAACAGGCTAATTCTTTTAGTGCGCATCTTTACGCAGCTGCCACCTCAAGTTAATTGAACTGTACCCAATCTGCCATGGGTATCCGCAACCGTCGAGACCACCCAAACTGAACAAGTTTCCTATGGGAGGGACTCAGATCTTCAAACCGGCGTATAGTCCATTACAGAAATAGATTGAAATTCCAAATAAGCTGTTCACAACAGTATAGCGGAACCAACTATCACGTGATTTGCTTCACGCGAGGAAGATATTTTGATGTCTCAATGGCAAGTTAGAACCGATTTCTAATGGATGTAAGCGGGGTAGCAATGACCTCTACTCCATCCACTGAAGAATGTGAGGTGAGAAGGGATGGCAAGACACTGTGAGTATTGCGGTGTTCTTACGAATGGTACTAGTTATATTTTGAGCCTAATAATTAAAACAAAGTAATTTCTTATTGAAAACTGCTTTATTGTTTTTCAAAAAATATTCTCCTTTATGATCAATACACTTTTGCATCCGTTTGAATCATCTATCAAAGGATTTATTCCGGTCTTCTTGAGCCACCTCCAAAACATGTTTTTTGAAGAAATCAACGGCTCCTTCAGCCGACGAAAATCGTTGTCCACGCAATTTATTCTTGATGTTCGGGAACAAAAAGAAGTCATTGGGCGCCAAATCAGGACTGTACAGCGGATGACCCATCAATTCGATTTTTTGAACCTTCAGATGTCCTGTTAGACGTGATGTGTGTGCGCTCACATTGTCTTAATGAAGAACGATCTTACGGTTTTTGTTGGTTTACCTTACTTCACCGAAGATTTCCAGCAAACAAATGGTTGTGTACCATTCGGCATTGACCGTTTTACGTTCCTCTAAAGGCACAGTTGCCACATGGCCCGTTTTGCTGAAAAAGCAGGCGACCATTTGCTTCGAAGTGCTTCGAGTGCGAATAACTTTTGATGGATTTGCTGCATCTTGAAACACTCATACAGTAAACTGCTCTTTACGTTCCGGCTCATACGCATAGATCCAAGATTCGTCACCTGTTAGATTCTTAAATACGTCTTTTGAGGTATGGTCACTGTATTTCTTGAGCATTTTGTACACCAATCGACGCGAGCATCTTTTTGAGATTGCGTCAAATTATGTGGATCCAACGAGAGCAAACCTTTTTCACGGCTAAATAATAATGCAATATTATATATATATGCTGGTGAAACTAATGCCTAGGGTTGCCTCAGTCTCTCAATATGTCGCATGACGATCTTGCATTATTAGTTTTTGCACAGCATCAATGTTTTCTGGCACAACTGACTTTGGACGACCTTCACAAACTTCATCACTGAGCGAACGGTGGCCATGATTAAATTCGTTATACCAGCGTTTCACAGTGGCAAAGGATGGAGCTTCGTCGTCAAATGTGGAAATTAGTGGATTGATGCACTTTTGTCTTGATAATCCACGCTGAAAGTCGTAATAAATCATTGCACTAACATTTTCACGAATTAATTCCTGTTCCGTTTATACCCCATCTTTAACAAGAGTGGTCATATCGGTGGACGTTCTCCTTTGGAACATATCGATGGTGTTATCTCATAGACGTTGGGTTACTTGTACTTTCTATTTTTATCGTTAGATCACGCACATATTCACACTCTCATTCATACTTCCAGACTGAGAAAGATGGGGAATCATCTTGGTTGGAGAAAAATACCCACCATCGAACCCGGAATCCCTTGCAGAGCAGGCAGATGCTCTACCGACTGAGCTACGGGACCAGCCTCCGTGTTTTTGTTGAGACATGAAACAGTACACTTGTAATTTGGGGGCAGTCAGGAAGAAGTACTGCTAGGCGAACAAAGACAGGTAAGGAAGGGTTGGTCATTACCCCCAAGAGGGAAGGGCTAGTGCCAACTGGAAAATCAGGAGACAAGTTAATGCTCTACCTGGAAGCATTCTTGTTCGGAACGTCAATGGAGGCAGTGATGTCAGGATGGTGATTTCAAACTTAGCGATGTGCGTAGCCAGTGCTTGTGTGTGTGAAACCCAGACAAGAAGAGTAAGCGGTGATGAATAAAGAAAAGGAGAAAACGGCACAGTCTGGTTTGTACCACTCCTGGGATCAAAGAGCCATGCTCTGAGCTAGCTACGAACCCAGAACTCGTCCCAATAAAGTCCATAAAACTAACTGCACGTTTATACTTCCTTCCAACCAAGAGTATTCCCTCGGACACAATTTTCAAGTTAATGTAAACAAAATAAATGACGCTCTGTTGACAAAATGTCTGAAGTACATTATGGTCAACAATGTCAAACTTTCCATTGGAAACGTCAGATGACACTTACAACATACAGGGTTGCCAAGGCTCAAAATATAAATAGTGCCCCTCGTAACTGCGATGTCGATCTAATTTGAAAACGATCTGTATTTCTAGTAACGTCAAAGGTCTCACGAGTGCTGGGGGTACAAAGCGCCACGACCACGGCGGCTGAAGGGGTTGGAACCTTTCCTTTAAGAAGAGGTTATGTTTACGTACATGTAACGCACCCTCAGTTGTGGAGCTACTTTTCTGCATCATCTACTTTAAGGACTTATTAATTTAAATTCAAGTGACTTTTAAAGCAACGACTTTGTTTAATAAAATATAGCACCAGAAAATCTCATGTTTCTATGATGCTTCGTTCTCGCAAATTTGAATAACTGATAAGATTTCCAACGCAGTGACGTCACAGATCCCTACTCTAATCGCCCGCCGTTCACTGCAATAATCATACGGCCAAGCAACTTGTGTTTCATTGTACGCATGAATTTGCGTGCCAGTCTGTCGGAAATGCATATACGTTTTATTTTTGAGTGTACAAACAGCAAAAAATGTAGATTTAGGAATAACTGTTCATAAGTTTCGAATTCGAAATAGATCAGCAAGCAGATTCAATGCAGTATGAAGAAAATATATCTATACAATTTCGAGTTTACCCGAAGTTAAGTCGTTTTCTCAGAGCATTTCATTCCGGATGACTTTTCAAATATTTCCGGCTTAAAGATGAACTTCTGAATAGTCTCATTTTTAGGAAAACGCACTTCCCTCTCTAAAATTGAAACCAGGTGAGCATTACTAGTCTCAAAGAGCTTGTGGAAGGAAGAAAGGAAGAAAACTGTCAAAGAAGCAGTATGTTGAATTTTGCAAAAGTGTGCGTGTGAAGAAGTAGAAAATATCAGTATGCAAGAGCAATCTGACAATGGCAGTGTCAATTTATCAAAAGAATTAGGAGTGCAGTGTGAGCTGGATAGGAAAGCTCTTAGAGATATTTTAAATTCTACGATGCTGCGTCTCCGCAAATTCAAGAATAACCGAGGCTTCCAACGCAGTGACGTCACAGAACCCAAGTCACCCGCCGTTCACTGCAATAATCGTACGGCCGAGCAACTTGTATGCCATTGTGTGCGTAGGCCTGCGTGCCTATCTATCGGAAATGTCTAGATGTTGTGTTTTTGGGTATTCAAACACCACATAGGTTGATTTAAGAATACGTTTTAATAAGTTTCCAATTCAGGACAAATCACGTAGCAGATTAATGGGAGGTTGAACAAAGTAAATCGGCATCATTTCGAGCCTATCCGAAGTTCCGTTGTTGGTTCGTTTCAGATGACTTTGAAATTACCTCCCGGCTTAAAAATTAATTTCTGAACATCAAAACAAAGAAACCCGCGCTTGATGATGACAGTGTAAACGTATCTATGGAATTAAGAGTGTAAGCTTGGTACGAAACTTTTTAGGGATATATTAGGTTCTGAAGCATCTGAAAATTAATCCAAAAATTGTACGGAAGTCTTTGTTAAACAGCTAGTAACATCGGTAATAATTCGACTAATTCCATACGACAAAATGTTTCACAGAAACGACCTTAAAAGTTTTCTTATGGTGTAGTGAGTGAGTGAGTGAGTGAGTGAGTGAGTGAGTGAGTGAGTGAGTGTGTGGTGTTTTAGGGCCCGTCGACAAGGACATTTGGGCCTCTTATGGTGTAGAAATGTTTGCTATCTCTGTCTAGCATTCGTTGTAAATGCGGCAAAACTGAAATTTCTATGCAGTCAAGGTTTAGAGGACCATAACTACCTATATGAAAACTGAATACATTAATGATAACAAATTATGGCCGTATGGCCTTTGCCTAGTAACGCAATGTAGCAATCTTATATTGTGTTAAATTAGCAACCATCTTTGTGAATGGTTTAGTTTTAGTGTTTTCAGTTCCTTTACTAGGATTTTAACTTAATGTCTGGCTCTCCACTTTATAGAATTATACGCACTTACATTTCACTTGCAATAGTGTGTGAGGTTACAGCAATGAAATAGCAGAAACGCTGCTAGAAAAGAAAGGACTGATTAGCCTGGGAAATTTTGACTACTTGGTTTTTTGTACTCCAAAAGTGACTGATTATTAAGCGTTCGGAAAAGCCAACGTGAAATCATAACAATGAAATCACTTGAAACTGGTGTGCATATTGAACTTTTTTTATTTCTGATCGCCATCAAGGGCTTCATAAATTACTGAAAACAAAATTTCCACAAATTACACATGAATTTGATGCATGGCAAATGTTTAAGTCCACTGCTAAAACGCAAAACAGGAGAGTAAAAAAGCGACATTATTACAAAGCTGGAACGATAACACTGTTAACCATATATGATCATGCCGAATACGTGAAGGGGATGAAAAATGTCAAATGGCGTAGTTACAATTTCCGATGTACATACGTGGATTGGATGTAAAGCAGCTAATTAACGGGAATACGAAGACATTGAAGATGAAGAAAGAGAATAGATCGACCGGAGTCTGGCGTTGCTGTCATCTGATCTAAATGACAGAAATGTCAATGAAGATTTGAAGCATGTAAAGAATGTAATACAGAACATTTAAGAAGCTTCGCCATATTAGGCACTAAAATGCAAGTCCGAAAGAATTCCTTTTAGTTACGATGGAATGGTACTGAGGTCAATGCTGGTGTTAATTTAAACAGAAACTTTGACATTTTAAAACTGAAATATTTAAAACCAGCAAAGAAGCGAGTGAGGGTTACAATCTATGAAAGTGAACAAGTGGAATAAGGACATAATGAAAAGGTGAACGCGCCAAAAATTGAACTGGAGGATTATCCTTACCACGCCAAAGTCGTTATATGTACGATGTATTGCTACAGTGGCCCGTTCTGAATAGGTCGAAGCTGTGAAGAGGTACTGTTTCTTGTGTTTCCAAGAACTTTAAAGGTACCGTAAGAACAACGTTGTCCAGTAATAACATTCGATATGTATATGTGTTTATAAGATGAGTTTAAATTTGTGTGTTAAACACAACTCTTGTTTACAGCGAAAATTCAAATTGTAGTATCCACCCCCCCCCCCATAGATGCAGTTCTTCTTCCAATCGAGATACTTTTACGCAAATAGATGACCAACGCTAAGCATTAGTAGGCACTGTAAAAGAAGACCAAAAGGTCTGTGTTTCACTTCTTTGAACCTCAGTGTGGTTGTTGATTTAGGGTTTAAATTTTCAATTAATCGAAATACGAAGTTTCTTCCTTTAGCAGCTTGAAAGTGTTTGTACTCTTTGTTAGCTTAGAGTATTTGTCGCAAATTTATTTACGCATGAAGATATGAGCTTTTTCCGGTCATATGAGCCATTGAGACACGGCCCCTTATACCCTATGTTAAGCTCCGGAGCGCTCCTTCCCTTGGAGTTACGTCTTTTTCGGGCACTCATAACGCCCGTTCTTCTTTACACTTGAGAGATCTGAGGCAGGGCCACAGACTCCACTTTGCTGCTACTATAACGGATGCAGAATAGGGATCTCTGGCCCAACAAGTCTGTATACCGCTCCTTCCCAGTGGGACTACTACCGTTATGTGCAGAGGTTCTACTCCCATTAGTCCTGGACCCGTAGGACCAAGGACCCGGGCCTCCTTCTACCCGGGAGCGATGGATACTCCGGGGCTCTTTCCATAGGGCAATACATGGTTTCTTAAAAAGCCCCCCCCCCCCCGCTGAGCACAACGTCAAGGCGGGATGGAAGTGGATACGCCACTTACGCACGTCAACCCCGTAGGGAAGACTACCGATAACCTCGGTGGGGCCGCCTGGTGAAGTGGGACTACTACACGAAGCCTCATCTATTCCCTATGTAGACGAAGAAATTAAGAGCCGAGATGCATACCTTTACGACTCTCTGCCATTTTATTGGTCTCTTGGAGAACATAAACCCCAGAGCATGCCGCTTAAGGTGTCATCGGCTTCGCCCCATGGCATACGGGCACATCCAGCATTATCGAAGCAATTTCAAATCAGAGAAATCTGAGCTCTTAAGCGATCCTATCAAGACATGCTTAGATTTCAAACTTTAAAACTCAGATCCAATAATAATTGGATTGCAGATTACACTAGCAATGCACAAGAACCATTGTACCCTGACCAGCAGCCGTTGAGGAGCAATCTTGCTACCTCCTTTTTATTCCCCAAGCTAAGAACACCCGCCACCCTGCAAAACCCACATCCTATCATTAAGAGGCAGAACTCTAACAAGACAAAATACACGCACGACACACCCCGGGCTGTCCTCGTCCTACCATTATTTTGTCGTCGTTTTACGAAAGGCTTCCGAGAATTAATCCAGTAACGGCAGTAGACTGTCAGTAAACTACATATCGCACACTCCTATTGTTAATCTCGTAACTCCTCTCTTTCAAAACTTAATTCTACCCTCACCATTATAACGTGGTTATCGGTGTTCGATCATTCTCTGTTTGGTACGACAGAATGAAAGGAATTGCGTAATGTAATTCACTCAATATTTCCCTTTACTTTTGTTATGCCACCTTTATGCAACACAGGGTGGTCAGTTTGGACGTTATGGCTACTTAAAACGGAGTTCTGCATTTATAATACGATTATCACCATTTGGGTGATATTTGGCCCGAAAAATAATTTTTGGACGATAAACCTCTACTTTCATGCTATTTCTGTTTTTTATTCTTTTTTTTTAACTTACGTCCTCCAACATTTAAGTCATATCGGACGATGAATGAAATGGATGAAATGATGCTCAATGCGCCCGGGGTCCATGGAGCTTAGAGTTACCCGACATTCGTCGTTCAGGATAAGGGAAAACCCCGGAAAAACCTTATCCAGGTAACTCACCCTGACCGAGATTCGAACTCGGGACCTCTTGAACGTGAGGCAGACATGCTACCATCTACGATACCGAGGCGGGCTCTGTAAATGTAAACATTCAGCAGCGATAATTCCTGATAACACATATGACAATATAGTCGGTCACTGTTTACCCATTCCGTGCCAGCAAACATGGGCTCTGTAATATGGTATGCCACCGTCATTGTTAAGCCATCCAAATTCAAGAAAATACCTTCGTCTACCTTCCCTTATTAGGATTTGCAATAAAAAATAACGTCTGATGAAAGACGACTGGCAAAAGAAAGGCATTTCTACATTAGGAACCAAGATTTTCTCATTCTCTTGTGGCAAAATAGCAAGCTGCTGATTTAATCGAACCAGGTGATACTATGATTGTGCTCTATTCATAATGTGAAAGGGTGAAAGATTGAAAAGAAACACAGAAAACAATGAAAATGCCGTCTAATATATTATGTACTGCTAGTTTACTTATATTGCCAAAAAGATAAATAATTAATTAACTGTGGATTTTTTCAAGTAGCTTAATAAAACAGACAAACGCAACATATTCATTATGTACAGAGTTTAACATTAGGCACTTATGCACTCATAGTTATGCGGCATGTGGAAATTCAGGAACTGGCTACAATGGGCTACAGTAGCAGAGTAAAACGGCGACTTGCAGTCCCGCCATCTTGCACAGCAGAAACACTCATGAGGAGGTGTTTACGAAAGGAATTTCCATCAAATACACCAGTCAGTACTCACACAATCTGGATTTCCATTTTTTCCCCTTAAAATTATATATTTCTTGGATTCGAATTCATATGGCTTGATTTCGAGAAATTAGTAGTTTTATAATAAACTTAAAAACAATACGATTATCCCGCGACGCAATAGACTTCTCTGGGCCAAGGTCTGCCACTCGGCCGCCTCTTTTCCCACCCCTGCCCCTCTGAGGCGCCTGAGTGCGTGCAGTACTGGAGGGTGGGACGTGTCAGCAGCCCCGTACTTTCTGGCCGGTATATGTGGTCTTCTCAATCAGGAGCCACTTCGCCTCAATCAAGTAGGCCCTCAATTAACTAGGCTGACAGCTTGCCAGACGAGGTCTCTTAGCGAGAGAACATCCTGACGCCGCAACAGGGAATCAAACCGGGTCTTCAGCTTAGTAAATAGCAGCAGTACTACCGCGCCAAGGAAAAGGCCTAAAACAATATACATCAACAATGAACTACAAACAATGATTGTATCCTACGCACGACACTCCTATGCATAGCCGTAGCAGAGAGGGTTCTATGACGTCAGATGGAATTATTGCCGAACTTTCAACTTGGACTGAGGGTGCACGTAAAACCTACGGTAAACGTAAAAAGCTCGTGTTTTCGCACAAACGAATCTTCAAATATCTTGTATTTAAATCAGTTTTTACCTGAAAATGCGTTATTTAAGTAAACGACTACTGCTTAGTCGCTTTATTCGACCATCTAATATGTTATTATTTACACAGATGGACTACTGCCATCGTGCTATTGTTGTACTATGAATGGATACATACACATAGCGTAATGAGATGGATGAGACATTGTTATCTCCTGTGTCATCTACTCTACTTATATTTCCTTTATTCAAAATTTTGGTTCACACTACTTCATAACCAATCCTGTACATATACACTCGAAGACTAAGGGAAATCATTAAAAAGAAAATTCTCATCAGATTGATAGTACAGCGCATTTTAAGCTGTGACATCTTGAATATCATTCACAGACGCTATCGCCTAAGACATCTCGCTAAGTATTCATTTATACAAAGCTTTTATTTTATTTATACAAATATTTATACAAGTATTCATTCATACAAATGTTGGCTGATAGTCTACGAAACATTAGTACGTAATTTCAAACGTCAGTTTCATTCCGTATTGGAACAATTGCATAAAGGAAAGCTATCTGTTTTTCTTTCTTCAAAAGCTGTCTCAGGACATCGATAATAGTTAACTTCGATACTATACTGGGACGTTAATTTTACATAAAATATCTCTTCGATTTTATAAACATCTATTTTCAATTTGCCATTGTAATGTGCTTTATTCAAACAGCATTGACGCTTATGATGTTATCCAGGAAGATCGGGATATTTTAGACTTTATGATATTAAATCTATGAATAGTCTATCCTCTACAATTACGGCAGGCATTTTGTGTGTGTGTGTGTGTGTGTGTGTGTGTGTGTGTGTGTGTGTGTGTGTGTGTGTGTGTGTGTAATTTTACGTCATCCAACGTTACCTTATACCGGACGATGAATGAAATGGGTAAAATGATGCTCAAATGTGTCCAGGGTACATGGACCTTAGAGCTACCTGACATTCGTCTTTAAGGATAAGGAAAAACCCCGGAAAAAACCTTATCCAGGTAACTTACCCTGACCAGGATTCGAACTCGGGACCTCTTGAACGTGAGGCTACCATCCACGCTACCGAGGCGGGCCCGGTAGGCAAAGGCTTCAGGTAAGAAGAGGGGAAAGAAGCGGGAAACCCCTGATTTGAAAATGTTCAAGTGACGCTATCAGGAAATTCCCATTCTAAATGATGTAAACATAAGGGAACAGCCTTCAGCTGTAAAAAGAGAAAATCGTTTGCAACTGGTCTTTGCTGCATATTATATCCATTTATGTTTTGACCAGATTATTATTATTATTATTATTATTATTATTATTATTATTATTATTATTATTATTATTATTATTATTATTATTATTATTATTATTATTATTATTATTATTATTATTATTATTATTATTATTATTATTATTATTATTATTATTATTATTATTATTATTATTATTATTATTATTATTATTATTATTATTATTATTATTATTATTATTATTATTATTATTATTATTATTATTATTATTATTATTATTATTTTATTATTTTATTATTTTATTATTATTATATTATTATTATATTATTATATTATTATTATTATTATTATTTTATTATTTTATTATTTTATTATTATTATATTATTATTATATTATTATTATTATATTATTATTATTATTATTATTATTATTATTATTATTATTATTATTATTATTATTATTATTATTATTATTATTATTATTATTATTATTATTATTATTATTATTATTATTATTATTATTATTAATTTAACGTTGTTTAATCTAGTGGATCATCTGAAACTGTGAAGGAATGAAAAAGGATCAACGAAGCTCATCCACGATCAAATTATACATACTCTCGGAAAATGTCTGCTCCATATTCTTGCTCAATTAGATTTTCTTCATTTTTTCATTTTCTTTACTTACTTTTATCTTTATTTTCTAGTAATTGAGCTGTCCTTTTTGCATCTGTGAGTCGTTGTAGATACATCTTTTATTAGACATGCTGCCCTCGTATTTTCACTAGCCTTTATACCCATTTTGTCATTACTTTAAGCTTATCATTGCACCCATTATTATAGCAAATAACGCGATTATTTACACCAATTTTTTAAGTTGTTGGCCCAACATATACAGTTTTTGGAATTCTTTCCCGTATTACATGATGAAAATGTTCATTTGGATTTTCCGACCATGCAAGCACTTTTTCAGTAATTCATATTGAGAAAGTTCCCTAAATACTGGTTTCACTGTCAAAAATACGTATTGTGGAAGAAAGTGTTTATGTTCACAATTGTTTCTTCATCTGAGCTCTTTGAAAGCCACACCACGAATCTTCCCTTTAGGATACAACCATCTTGTGAGATACTATCAGTATGTAATTTATGAAAATAAATGGCTGAAGTAGCTTGCTTCATTTCTACAATGGTTTTTCCTGTATTTCTGCTGATAGCTAGTCCATAATACTACTGCAGGAGATCAATCTTAGTGTCTGTTAGTCTTCCGCGAGCTGCAAGTGGTTTGCCATCTGGAAGAATCTTCCCCTTCATATTACATTTTAATATTTTAAGCTTTGTACCCATTTTTTTCATATTTCTATACATACTAATTTATTAATTATAATATCTTCACCATAAACTCTGCTTTCTTTTACTTTCTGAAACTCTTTAGAATCCCCATCTCCAAGGTAATTCACATATCTGACCCCACACTGACATAGAACGACTGAAAATATATAGGACTCCAGTCGCTCCATGTCCCCAGTAGAACCTACATAATTAATGGTACAATCATGCTCCTTGAAATATTTATCTTCATGACAAGTGCTGCAATCATTGATTCCAGTGCTACTTAAATCAACTCTGCACATAGATTAATTTTTGAAGGAGTTGATGGCAAATCCATTACTCCACATATAAGTCTGGTGAGAACTGACTCCCTTATCCATGCATCTTAGACAACAGACTGATTTTACATTGTGGAAACGTAGAGTCAGAATGAAAAATTCAATGCCATAGCCGGGATTTGAACCACGGATCTTCTGGTTTCCGTCCAGCCGCTCTACCACTGAGCTACTATGGCTTGGTTTACCGGGAAAATACGAGTCACTTGGAGAATTTAATGGCATATCGGCACGTTGGCCATAGTAGCTCAATGGTAGAGCGGCTGGACGGAAACCAGAAGATCCGTGGTTCAAATCCCGGCTATGGCATTGAATTTTTCATTCTGACTCTACGTTTCCACAATTTAGCCTACACACGGCCAGTGTGAAAGAACAATTCATTTCCAATAATTTTACATTGACTTCTAAACAGGAATGGTGAAGTTACCGACAAGTTTGTATTACTCAATGAATCACATGCAATACATGATTGAAATGCTAAACATTTTCTACCGCTTATTTCCTCATTTACCCTAAGGGTATTTTCACTATCACAATACTTATATTTAGTACTTTTTCTGGGTAGTTCACATAGTAAATATAACTTAAAATTAACTTAACCACCTTGACATGCATTATCCACAGCAGATTTATCGTCAGTTTTTACAGGGAAAGATTTTAATTCATTTTCAGAAGAGTTCCCAGATGCATTTGAAGTTTTTGATTTGTATCACCTGTACTTTCAGATTTCTACACATTTTTTACATATCTTTTACCAAAAAACCTGCCTTTTCCAAACTTTCCCCAGGATACTAAATAACACAGCACACGTACAATCAGCGCGACATCACAATTTATTGCACAAAGAAACTTTGTAACGTCACTGACCACCTGAAACACATGTGCAATAAGTCACAGTTGAATATAATAAGTGTATGTTCTGTGACATGTGCATAAACATAAAACAAGCAAGAAGTTGATCAAAGAGAAGTAAACGAGTGAAGTAAAGGAAAGCAGAATGATCAACACGTAAACCAAATGTTTACCGCATGTTTCTAAGCCAGTTAGTTCAGAAATTCCAAGGTTTGGATATATGAAGAGTGAAATGTGTATGGAGTAGTTCTGGAAATGGGCGTGACATTGCGCAGCCTGTTTAAATTGATGGATTAAAAGGATTTAATACCAGCTGACATCCTATATTATATATAATTTTAAAGCTAAAGAATTGTATAATTTTTAACATTAAAAATGAAACATCAATTTTCAAAGCCTATCAACCTCACGGTGCCCTTGGATAAATAAAAAATAATAAAAATATATAATAAAATTCTTTTGGATCCCAAGACACAAAAACATACGAGGCAACGAAAATTAAATGAAATGTGTAGTGTTTAACGCCCGCTTTTACTACATACGGCACCGCAGGCGATGACACTGATGATACATGAGATGAAGATGGAGCACCGATGGAATGAGATGGATGGGGAAACCGGAGATCCCGGAGAAAACCCGCCCCAGCGCCGTGTTGTCCACCACAAATCTCACTTTGCGGTCGCCTGGGATCGAACAAGGGCAGCCTTGGTGAGAGCCAAGCGGTCTAACCACTGAGCCACGGCGCGGCCGAGGCAACGATAGGGTTGATATTTTAGGTAAAGAGGCACGAGTCAGGAGAACATAAGATACAAATACCATAAAATGATCTAACCGCATACTTAAAAAAAAGATGTTAAAAAGATGTGGATAACAGAGAACTCAACTTCCTTTTGGCAACTTACAAATAGTAAAGAATTGTGGTATTAAAAGATATATGGATCAAGAGAAGATTTCTTAAACATTTTCAAAATTAGACGTAATATTGCTATGAATCCGATATTATTATATAAAATGAAACTAAAAGAAAATCCGTATTGTAAGTGTGGGGAGCTTGGAACCACAGAACACATATTAATTGGATGTCAGACAAATAAACATGACAATGATAATCTTTTGAAATCCTTATATGATATGGGATTACAAGGTCCAATAAAAATCACTAATATTATACAATATGACCCCAAAATTATATTTAAAAAATAAATAAACACATAAGAAAACGCAAAATAAAAATTTAATAGGCATAATAAAACAAAGGGTACTTAAACAGTCACGTTGGTTCATTGAAAAATAAATACTGCACGGATGGACATCATAAGAGGTAGAAGAAGAACCTCCCATTGCCCTTGCAGTTTGACACTAGCCAACGCGCCTGAGTTACTCTGAGCTATATTTACATCCTTGGGCTTCAAACCCCACCGTGTCTGCATACTCCATACTATTTAGTATTCATCTACTAAAGCCACGTTTGCTTCAGTGGTACCTGACTTAGTACTATCTTCCCACCATTCTCGTACAGTGGATGTAGTCTATGGCAGGAGAAGCGATGTACATCCTTTCAGGTGATCGCCACCAGGTTTTGCGGAGACGGGGCTACACCATAAAAATATTATGCTGCCAAATCGTGGTGCTATAAACAGCAGCCATGGTTTTTAAGGTAACATGATTCAGTCCAATAGGTTTTGAGTATTCATCCTACTTGTGTAAGTACCAATTAGTCCAACGTCATATATAAATACTTACGTGTCTTGTTGACGCATTAGCAAACAAAAAATTGGGGGATGATAGCACTGGTTCGCAGCTCAACCCCTTTTTCTTAATCGGCAACAAATACACATGGGAGACGTGATTCAAGAGACGGCCTGATAACAAATGATGATATACATGACAAATATTAATATCATTAATGTATCAATTAATTTGCAATGAAACTTCTCATGCGTTAGGCTCTTTTGTACCCACTTTAAATATGTACCTTCAAGTTGTGGAATCATCAAATAAATAGCTTTTGAAATTCTACTATGAAAAGTGTCCAGAGGTCCAGAGGTAGTCCTGGTCGGGCGGGGCAATTTTTCTTTTTCCCCGTCCGGGTGTCTTCTGCCGCAGTACCTAGCCGCTTTGCGGCTTAACCTGCGAAGTGAGTCAGTAATGTTTTTTATTGTTCTGCTGGGGGTAGGTTGTAGTTTTGTTTAAAAATTTTTGTTTGGATGCCCTTGAGTAATCTCAGAAGGCAGCAGCTTAGCGGTTTTATTGCACTCTCCCATTGGGGGGGGGGGGGGGATCGGTTTAGTGTTTTTGCCCCGTTTTGATTACGGGTGGCCTAACGCTTGAGCCATCAGGCGTAAAATGAATTTTGGAGTTAATGGGCTTTACCTTGGGTTAACCAAGGGGCCCCAGGACGTCTCTGGGGAGTTTATATGATGGCATACGTCTTTGCTCCCTCTGGTCATATCTGCCCAAGGAGTTCACCAAAGGGTTGCCATGGGTTTGGATTTTGTCGTACATTGATCGTGCCCTCTCTCGGATGACATCGACAATGTACGGGATTTTCGAATGTTCATGAAGGATCTGGGCTGGGAATCTCCAGTCTGTATCATATATCACTCTGAGCGCCCTGTTCTGCAGCGTCTGGAGTCTGACGAAAAGTGGTATTTGCCACTGTTCCCCAGATCTCTCAGCCGTACAAAATCATGGGCGGGATGATCGCCCGATACAGCTGGAGTTTGAGACGTAGGGGCATGGTTGAACGGAATATTGGGTATAGGTTCCTGAGCGCGACGTGTCCAAGCTGGACCTTGCCTTTGACGTGCGGAGCGTAAGTTAATTTGCGGTCCAGTGTCACTCGTTCAACTGGTCAGTGTTGCTATCTGTTAAATAATTGTCATGCGTTACAGTTAGACTCTTTGGTATTACGGTAATATTGTCCTTGAGTCGTAGTATCGTAGACCTTATCTTATCTGATGAAATCTGTTCTACTTTCCTTGATAATAGTAGGGTATACTGTCATTCTGTACTGTGAGATTAAATTCGAGCTTCGTCAATTATAACTGCCAGATTTTACTTATTGTACAAAACTACACTATCTTTACCAAAGTGATCATCGTCTTCAGAACTGAAGCACTCTAAATGCACCTGACACAAAATAAAGATTTATCTGTATCTACATATTAAGTTTGCGTTTTTGCAAAACCAATTATTTCAAAACGATTAACTGTGTAACTTCTACAGACAGAGAAATGGTCAATCGATCGGACGACTGCAGCCAAGCGAGTACCAGTTATCAACGCTGAGGAGTAATTTTACCAAAGAATTGTTACAGCCTTTACTTGTTGCAGCTTTAAAAGGGTATTTTCATTTTGAACTCTGACTATTCATTTCTGATTAAAAAATTATGAAAGTTTCACTATATTCAATATTATATATGTATATTAGCATTGAAGTTCAAATGTTCATAGATAATTGCGAAATATTTATTAAGTATCGGTAACGCACCACCTCTTTTTCATATGCCTTCCAAAAGATCTGGCACAATTTTCAACTCAATTAAGTCACGTCTTTTGTCATACAAGAATTTAAAGAACGTAAAACGCTGAAACTGGGAAATAAACCGCAGCTTTTATCAGACTGTGAGCTATAGCCCCTTTACATACTAGAAGCGCCCCCCCCCTCCGCCGCAAAAGAAGCCATTTCTGAGAACTAAGATCCAAAATAATTTTAGAACAAAAATTCAAAGTCCAATTTTTTCATGAAGTTCACAGTTTTAGCTGTATAAATGGGACAAAAGAAATATTCATTGAATGTACAACACACACTTCTCAACCGCTACAAATTTGCTATATATATATTAGAATAAATACATAGTTTGTGTATTAAGGATGCTGCCAGTGACAGAATCATATGAGCCATGCCGGAGTGACGGAATTTCGTAACATGCCAGTAAATCTAAAATGTGGCTGTCACTTTTAAGCACACTTAAAACTACCGTTCTAGGCCAGCTTTGAACCCACAACCTTAGGATGCCATGTATTCAACTACTTGCATGAAGAGATTATTCAATACACTTTACATTTGATACACTGGGGGGCCGAGGTCGTTAAGACCGGACTCGTTGACGGAGATTTCGGTGTTTAAGTCCCACGTTCGTCCTTGATAGTTTCACCCCCTAGATTTAGCGTAGTCGGGAGGTGTCCCTAACTTAGCCCACAATGTTTCCTTTCTAATTTTCCTTTCCCAACTATAATATTTTCCAGTATAAAATTATTCATCAGTATCCACGCCTCTGGTACCTGGCGTTAAACACCATTCATTCATTTACAATATATGTTTGCCCAGGAATAATGTAAAACGTACTTAATTTCATATGCGGAAACTACTTTCAACTGCCTATATCACAAGTTGTAACAACGAACTCGATCAAAAGGAAAGAATGAGAAAGCTCCCACTCAGCGTCGTCTTTAAGTATAGTGAGTGTGAGTGTGTTTTAGGGCCCGTCGACAACGAGGCCATTTGGGCCCGTCTTTAAGTATAAGATCACCTCCTACAACTCTTACCCCAAGTTTAAAGGAGTGCTATTTGACATTTACCCTAATTATATTAATATAAAAGCTTACTTTATTGCCTGCTTTATGTTTTTTACGATATACAACAATTTCTGAATAAATGGGCTTACAGTCCACGTTCCTAATAAGACGGTAGTCTGTGTCTTATACTTAAAGAGGACCTAAATCAAATCTCAGCTGGTGGATTTGAAGGATTTATAACTGCAACCTTCGTCAGAGATTTTTCGTACCCTGAGAAAACGAACGTCGGATAGATGTAAGCTGTATACATCCTGTTTGAGCATCCATTTCGCTTATTTAAGTCCTTCATCACGCAATTAGGGGACATTAAACTTTCAAAAGAAGAAAAAGGAAACTTGTTACTTATTTGTTTTATTTTAATAAGCAATTTACGTTAAGAGTTCATTATGAACTCTTGGGGCAAACATATAAATATGCCCTATTCTTTAAAGTTCATATGTTACGTTGAGGCATTGGAAATGTAAACGTCTTCACAGAGAAACTTCGGAGACGATGTCACAATAAGTTATTCTGATCTTTACTGATTAGATACTCTGCACAAGAATAGTAGTTTATTATACAAGTGGATAAACAGAGAGTTTATCCATCAGTAGAACAATTTAAAACGCGACCCTCTTTTAAGTTCTACGAGTGGATAAAATAAGTTTGTCCACGTATAATATATTATTTTATGCTATAGATACGTTAAATTAATATATGACAAATGTTCAGTTACTGATTTTATAACAGATATTAATAAATTAAATATGGAATAAGGCATTGAAATGCGGCGTACTTATAGTTATAAAACATGGTAGGCTATGTATGAATACTAATTATCCAATGATATAAATATTGGTAATGTTACTGCTTCTAATCCATTTGGATGGTAATTAGTGTGGAAGTACCTAACTTCTACGGTAATGTACACCAAGTTCACTTTCACGTAATCAAAGAATAAAAATCGTTGATGTTGCTGTTAAAAGGTTATAAAAAAATTGTAGTTATCAACCGTTTATTTACTTTATCCCGCCCGTTACAAGAACAATGAGAAAATTTTGATTACTTTTTCCCACTCGTTGCCCTAATAACTATCACTTTGATTTGAAGTCCAAGTTTTCTTATGTCGTTTCCCCATAGCAACGGTGTCTAATACCTTCTATTATCTGTAGGATAAAAGTTATTCTAGAATAAACAGACTAAACATTTAAATGAGCTCTGCATTTTTACTGAGTTATGTTTTCACCTCGCTGCCAGTTTTCTAGCTATGCCTACAAAATTATAAGGTGTTAGAATAAAGAAAACGTTACGTGGAATATAGGTTAACCGTCATCCACAATATTACAAACACATTATGATGTGTTCACTAAGATCGTTAGAAAAGTTTGAGGAAATTATATGAAAATCTTTGCACCTAGCGTTGCTTGGGGTGATAGACTTTCTTGTCTGATTCAAGTGTGAATTTTAGTATCCACTTATTTTGTACGTTGTTCAGATTTACATGCGCGCAAAACCTTTCCCCATTGATTCCGTTGTTGGGTGTTCATTGTAACTCAAGAAGATTTCCAAGAAATCTCGATATCGAAGTTTTCAGTGGAATACAAAACTTCCTCCAACTACTAAAGGTAGACACTACAGAAAGTAGTGACACGAAAAGGCTTGGTATACTTATGGCGGAATAGCCGTAAAACACTTGGGGAAAATCCACAGAATGACACAAGCAACGCTTATCTTTTCAAGAGTTCTTTTATCAGTTTTTATGAAAGTAAAGTTTTTACTGAACAGAAAATGGGGTTTTAACACCTCTTTATACATAGGTGTTTTGTTGCTTATTAACTAAATACATTCTTTCAGGATGAGGTGTGGGAATTTTTCTCTAACTAAGATTATTTTCTATCCTCCTAGAGTCTGATAGTAGGAATGACGGCGTGAATGTGTGTGTGTGAGAAAGAGATATTTACAGCACGAAACTGAAATAAAAGCCACTGTATATGAATTAACATCATTGCCGATAAGCAATATGTTTCAAAGCGAAAGTGCCGCCTATATGATCCAATGCTCGTGTTTTTAAAACTATTTAATATATGTTGAATAATAATTCAACATGAATCAGTTACCCACGCTCGGTAAATTATCCAATATCATATTAAATGTATAAATGCAGAGTAATAGAAATCACAAGTTCGCTATCTTTTGTTGCATCAACTGACCTTGCTTTCTCTCCCTCTCGTCTGGCTTTGTTCAACATTCAGGATGTGCTAATTATGGGGGGGGGGGGGAGCTCGAATAACAAGCGTGGTCAAGCGGCTAGACCAGGGCTGGGAAGGAAAACACTTTAGGTGTGAATTTACCCTCCCTCTTGTCCCCACACAGCTAGACTAAACCAATTAAACCGATTACAGTCGCGTGGCTTCATTGTAGTGGTGAATTCTCTGTGCAACATGAGCAAGCAACGAATATTTGATTGGGACGGGTAGAACAAGTATTTTTTTCATTCATGATGTAAAGCACAATACTTGATATATCCTACTAATACTGAATGCATTATGAGCTTCTCCCTAAGGAGAATCCTTGCGCCTCATGCTGAAGCCTATAGCGAAGTCAAAATTGTCAGAGCATTATTCAGCGAGAGGACTGTGTGAAATTAGCCACTTTGAATAAAATTGTCTTTCTGAGTTAAAACAGTAAATCTAATTACAGCATATGCACTGTTTCAAAACTTTTTTACAATCTGAGACTCGAAATATTTGGATTTACCATACTACTGTCAGGTAAGAGGCAAATGATGATGATGATGATGATGATGATGATGATGATGATGATGATGATGATGATGATGATGATAGGTAGAGGCATAGAATACTGGAGCTGCGGAAAGAAATTCACATTTTCGTAACAACTAAGGAATTGTCCTTCCGGAACTTAAAGATTAATTTTTTTATTTGTCATTTTTCTTTTCTAATGGATTTGACTTTTCACTTTCAACGACTTAACCTTAGTTTTCGAAGTAAACACAGTATATTTATACGTTTAAAAAGTTGTTTGAAAGCACTTATGGAGAAATAAAAAATGTAGCAAAGCCAAATAGATGCTCAATTTTACATCTTTAAAATCGGATATGAAAGGTTTACTTGCATAGTACGAAACAAAAATAGACCACTGTATTCACTGTATTAGAGGAGTCATTAGAAGTGTTCTGAGCTTAATTTTAAACTGGAGTAGCGTTTCGGATGAAATCTTCCATCTGTTCTACGCTTAAGCTCATTTATTAGCAGCCGGACATTGAAATACTAATATTTTAAAAGAAACCAGCAAGGACAGCTATCGTGAAAACTAAGGGAGTATCATTATCATTACGCCTATGTCTATCAATGTACATTGTAAACAATTTCAACGCATTTTTCAGTTAAATTGTGTTTATTTTTGAGAGTACAGTATAGAAACGATTTAAATGTGTTTAGCAGCATAAGGGAGATTATTAACACTGCATATTACTATTGGATAACTAAACAAAACACAGGTAATAAACATGTTAATTCTACAGAACTGCTTTCGTCAGCTTAAGGTTCGACTAAGGTCATCATAGCGGTGAGGACGGTTTCTCACACAATGCCAATATGAGTTGCCTAGCATTATCGGTAAGTCCTTTACTCATGTTCTTCAATGTCATTAACCGTTTGTGTTATCCTAGGCAAACCTTGCGTTCAAAAGTATGCATTTGATTGCACCCCATAAAACGTTTCATCCAAAACCCAAATGACCGCCACTGTGGCTCACGTCACCTGTTTACGTGCCAGATAGGAGAAAAAAGGAAGGGGTTACTGCAGGGGTAAAGCATTTCGCACTTAGGGTGATCATCTTACCGGCCCTGGGATTAGACAGCTCGACTCTAACCAAGGCAGCCCGGGTTCGATCCCAGGCGAACGCAAAGTGCGATTTGTAGTGGACACAGCGCTGGGACGGGTTTTCTCCTGGATCCCCGGTTTCTCATGCCATCATTACACCAATTGCTCCATCATCACCTTTCCTATCATTCATCCCGCCCTCATACTATCAACCACTTCTCTCGCCCTCATACTATCAACCACTTCTCTCACCCTCATACCAGACATCGGGCTGATCACCCACCCTGGTTCTCTATCAGATCCATAGCTTCGATTCCTCAGACCCGACCTTAAGGGATAGAGGGATAGACCTTAAGGGATAGAGGAACAAGAATCCCCTAACACCGTGATAAGTGGTATACTAGGAATAAGGTAAAGAAGAAGAGAACAAATAACGCCCAAGCTTGCCAAATGTAGCACTTTTCATTCGCTTTTAAATATATTTTAATCTTGTGAGTCATACATTTTTTATCCCTAACATAACATAAATCAGAATAATTGTTTTTATCGGCTGCTGTCACATAAATTACCGTTTGTTTTGTATTTCCTAAGCATTGGTTTTTATCATTGTATTACCAATAATTCATTTTTATTTTCATTTCTAAAACGTGTACAAAAAATCAAGATATTTGGAAACCAATGAGTTCGCTGTACTTTGAGCTTCTATTTGCAAGTCTTCAGGAATAAGTACATCCCTTTTCCTATCACATTTTAACTTATACTATCTGCCATCAATTTCAATTTATATCCATTATCTCCGCCAAAACCAGTATTGGCAACAGCGAGTTACCATCCAGAAGCAATATTTTTGCAAATTTAATTAAAATGACATTAAAACTTGTGCTTCTTTTCTTTATTTATGTACCTATTGGCATCATGCTGTTTCCCTGATTTACACTTACGAATAAAGGAAACTCATTTATCCTTTCAAAAAGTTATACATTTAAAAAAAACTTATAGAAAGAATAATTTCCACTGTATTTTGCAACTTATTAGAGTTTCTCTCTCTCTCTCTCTCTCTCTCTCTCTCTCTCTCTCTCTCTCTCTCTCTCTCTCTCTCTCTCTCTCTCTCTCTCTCTCTCTCTCTCTCTCTCTCGAAAATTAAAATATATCTATTCCATAAACAAGACCTATGTGAAAAGTTCTGTGCTAATAGATTTGACCATTTTCGAATGAAAAAGAAAATACACACACAAGAATCTTAAAAAATAGTTTGGTTTCGGTCTTTCTTTATAAATGTAAGCATCACTTATTTAAAAAAGAAAATTACCAGAAAGGTTTCGGTGACAATGTTATTGATTCATAGAATTATAGAGCACGTCATTGCAGCCATTTTATTGCACTGAAGCTATATAAGTTTGAAAAATTAACTTGTGCGGAAATGATAAATCTGGAAAAAAGGTTTGTACAGTTACAATCTCTAAAAAGCTCCGTAAAATTTGCATCGCAAAACTAGCGCGCAGTAAGAAATTATCAAAAATGTCTCACGTCCAACTTCAGATTTATCAGTACTTAAACACACAAGCCTTCGGCATCCATTATTGCTCTGTGTATTCAAGTAGGTTTCTCGAGAGTAGTTTACAATGTGCTCCATAAATCTGACGCAGCAGATGGTTCTAGAACGCTTACTGAGCAGTCCAATGTGTTTAAATATTTGTTAACCAACAGTCAGCAAGTAACAGAGAACTGCTGAAGCTTGTTATTAGCGTGCTCCACATTTCCCTAACAGAATGTGAACGCCTTGTTCTGTGCGGAACAAGAAAATTTCAGCTGAGTACGGAGTATTGAACTTAAAAATCCATCCTAACAAGAGAACTAGTTCGGCGCGTAATAAGCAACAAGGCTTGAGTCAAACTCCAAGGAATATCCTAATATAGCATTATTCAAAACAATATTGCAAAATTCTGATCAGAATCAAGATATAGTTGTAAACAAAGAAGATGCGTTACATTCACATGACTCTTTATCCACTGTTCCACTTATCATTTATTTACGTCCCTTATCTTCCTACATATGTCTGTTCATATGATCAAGAAATTCAGACAGATATACATTAGATTTTCGCCTAATTAAATGAAACCAATTATTCATATATTCACTAACTGACATTTAAAAAGTGTTTTAGATAGCTTAGAAATTGTAAACGGCATTTTTAAGATATTGTAAAATAATAATATTAGTTTCTAGTGTCAGTTTTGTATGATGCAACTAATTTATGCTACTAATGTTGACATGAATCGTAAGTGAACACTTTTATATCTAACCTAATTGCAATACAAGCAAAGAATATCTCTGTGCTGAAATAAATGACCAAAACTGAAGTGCGGGGATTAAAATCATCACAATACACATATTCTGATATATTAATTTATCGTGATACTACAATCTTTACAGTTATTAAATGCAATTCTTGCAACACCACTGATGCTCGCCTCGGTAGCGTGGTGGTAGCGAGTCTGCCTCACGTTTAAGAGTTCCCGAGTTCGAATCTCGGTCAGGGTGAGTTACCTGGACAAGGTTTTTTCCAGGGTTTTCCCTTATCCTGAAAGACAAATGTCGGGTAACTCTAAGCTCTATGGACCCTGAGTCATTCCATTCATCGTCCGATATGACAACGTTGGAGGACGTAAAATTACAACAAAAAACTGATGCTCTTTAGGTTCAAAGTATTTGTTGTACTTATTCCTCCGGAAATCGACGGTGCCACTATCTCTGCCGAAATTCCTTCAGTACCGTACCCAGTGTACAAAATTTTGCTGGCAAACTTCAACCTATTTTGCAAAGGATTTTCCACATAGCCTCTCGCCACATTAAAAGATTGCCATTCTTCATATCATTTCAGTGATAAAACATCAGCGCCAGAATCTATGAAGAAAGTGGCAGATGCTCTAAATGCATAACCCGTGTAAGAATTTGCATCTTCTAAATTCAGATGTGTTGCGAATTTTTTTTTTTTTTTTTTTTTTTTTTTTTTTTTTTTTTTTTCATTCCTTCTGTACTGACCAATACATTCACCGCTTCGAAATTGTAGGAAAATAACTTTGCCTGGACATCTCTTAGGCCTCAGTGCAACGTAATCAACTTCCCAAGTAATCATATTCCCCCACCAACCTTCTCAGTTCTAGTAAAGGAACGAGAAACATATAGAACATTTCCCACAACGAATCCATTCCTATCAACATTACCAATTATAATTTTTACGAACTCCTCTCTTCAGCAGGTTCCCACAATTCCCATAATCATAATCACTTTCATCAAAAAACAATTGTCATCGGGGTCATTAAAAAGATACACATATATTCCTTTGAAAATACCTTCGATTTGTTCGGACATTTCCAACATTTTTGTTTTTTAAAGAAACACACTAACTTACTGCAGTTTCAATAACAATCTCATCATTTAACTTTAACAGTTTCTAACATCGAAAATTTTGACAGTAAAAATGCTGGACTCTTCAATTTACAAATTCTCAGAATGAAATATGCCAATACATTCTTTCCATTAATATCTGCGCCTTTTTCTTTCAACAATTTTCATATATACCAATGTCTTGATCTCTTTGGTATTATCTCCTCAAAACAACTTTTAAATGCATCTTCCATTTCCAAATCATTGAACACGTCCTCTATTACTTTTTCTATAATGATGTAAAAATAAATCAAATTACTAGCACTTCTAAAAAACTACGAGATAATATGGCGTCACGGACAAGAATGCGTATCTACAGTTATTCCCCCAACAACACATTTAGGCCTAAGCATAACCGCCTAAAATGTATACATACATATTTCAGCACGTATATCAATATAATTCAATTGATATAAATACCCATCGTGCACAAAATAGTATTCAATATAAATGTGTTACGTGTATGTCTCATTGTTAGTATTGGTTTCCTACTATATTGCAAAATACAATTTTGACTTTCTCCACTATGTACCATACACTATTTTTACCTTCCCTTCTACGTATTTACAGTAAGTACTGCATTAATTCAAAAATCCTATATCGAGATTTCAGTGGAAATACACGTTTGGAGGCCCATGAACACAAGAAATCATTTTGTGAAATTATCAACGCGCGCGCGTGTATTTTGAGTGAGTGAATGAGTGAGCGAGTAAGGTTTTTTTTTTTTTTTTGCAGTGTTTCACGCCCGCTTTTAGTACGTGCAGCTACGCAGTGGGTGACGCTGATGGTACATGAAATTAAGATGGAGCACCGTGGAATGTGATGGCGGGGAAACCGGGGTACCCGGAAGAAACCCGCCCCAATGCCCTTTTGTCCACCACAAATCTCACATGCGGTCGCCTGAGATCGAACCCGGATCCCTTTGGTGAGAGTCGAGTGGTCTAATCACTCGGCTACGGCACGGCCAAATGAGTGAGTGAGTGAGTGTCTGTGAACAGGATAACTCGAAAACGAAAAGTTGGTAAATACCAAACCTTGTATTTAAGTTCAGCATATTCCAAAGATGCGAAAATTTTCAAAAAAATCCCAGCCCCTAGACAACATGGAACATTTTTCAAATATTTTTATTTCCTATAAAATGCTTTTTACAATTTTTATTGAAATGCTATGTTTCAGATAAGTTATTTTATGACAAGTGAAATTTATTTTCTTGAATTCTCTTGGAATGTTTTAAAAATCCCTCTTCATTCTGGATGCCTTTTGCATAACTGATAAACCGTAAGAGATAAACATCTTGCTACACAAATTGTACAGAGTGGGCCGAAAGTCGCCATCGGATATTTTCTAAGTTTGTGTAGCAATAATACAATTTCACAAGTGACGTAAAATGTTATTAATTGATTGCTGCACTAATAAGGAATGGAAATATGAAAAGACAAATATAACTGGGCCAGTCAGAGTTATTACTAAACATGTAATATTTCGGTGTGTTCAGCATCATTTTCAGTGCACAGTTGAATACACAGCCATATCCGTCAGTTTGCCCGGCTGAGTATTTCGGGAAAGTTCGTTCTGAAGACCCGGATGATCTCTCTCTCTCTCTCTCTCTCTCTCTCTCTCTCTCTCTCTCTCTCTCTCTCTCTCTCTCTCTATATATATATATATATATATATATATATATATATATATATATATCGCTCGCTCTCCAGTTAAAGGATTTTGCTTTCAAAGTCAGACGGTACTGTTGCATATTTGCAATTCCTCTGATCGTTTCCTTGTTGATTTCTTCGGCGAACGCTCCAACGATTACACATCACCGCAGTATTTTAGTCTTCCGTTGCGCTTTGCATCCAAGACAGAGCCTGTTGAAAAAGTTTTCCTTTCCAGTTTTCGGAGATTGGCTCCACTGAGAGGTTTACTCTGATTTCTTCGTACGTTTCTGCAATTCGTTCTTTTTCATGAACCCACACACCAACGATGAGACATTCCTCAATCGTTTATTTGCTTGTATCAGTAATTGCTTACAACACAAACAGCGTTTCACACTGACATCGACTAATAACCCGCGAAAAATCTGGCTCGCCGCTATAAAATAACAATGCCCTCCCTCTAACGAAAAATTGACAAACTAATGCAACAACAAGCATATGAAGGGAAAAATATCCCTCTCAACCTATGAGTAGTTTTTAATTTGTTTTCTGTTTCGGAAAGTGAGTTATTTCAATATAAACATTACCCAATGGTGACTTTTGGCCACCCCGGAAGACATCGTCAAACATACAATTTATGCTCAATAAAAACTTTTTGTAGAATTAAACGTTTTCTGGATATTCCTTGTCATTTATCTGAATTTTTCAAAATTTTACTTTTCTCAAATGGGAAGTCACTATTCATTTTTTAATCTCTTACCATGCAAAGAGAATGGAATTTTAAAGCCATAAGATAGCGAGCAGCTTTAAAAGATCTCACTATTGCTTAGCGCCTACTACTATATTCCGGTATCCCCTTGCACCTACAAGAAAATTATATAAATGCTTAGGGCTACTCTGTTACTTTCTGATTAACAAGATTGTTAAACTTACTCTTTAAGATCAAGAAGCTCTAAAAGTGTATGCCCGCCTCGGTAGCGTGGTGGTAGCAGTCTGCCTCACGTTCAAGAGGTCCCGAGTTCGAATCTCGGTTACGGCGAGTTACCTGGATAAGGTTTTCTCGCGGTTTTCCCTTGTCCTGATAGACGAATGTCGGGTAATTCTAAGCTCCAGGGACCCCGAACTCATCACTGAGCATCATTTCACCAAGTTCACCCATCGTCCGATATGACTTAACGTTGGAGGACGTAAATTACAATAAATAAATAAATAATCTAAAAGTGTATCCATTTTCAACCAGTATACTCGTATCCAGGAGTGTCCTGCGCCGTGTGGTGCTCTAGTCCGCCACGGAATTGGTGGGTTCGATTTTACCAAGAGTTTGGGATTTTAAGTCCCAGTGCCCAATAAGTATCATGAGAAAAGGGAGGAACTGGGTTAGGCAACGATTCTGGCCAAGAAAACCAACATTCCGACTGAAAATGCTGGCGATCGTTACCTCTACCGCCGTAAGTAATCGTGAGGCCTGCTGTCGGGTTGGTAGCCTAGTGTCCATCAGACCACGGGATTTATTATTCTTAAAGATAGCAATAGGCAGTAACAACAGCAGCAGATATTTCTAACGCCAATAACAAGATGTCTGCTCTCGGTACTGTTAACTGTATAATTTTCTTCCTCAGAAGAAACTGATTTTAAGATTTACTGAGTACCAAACAGCGAAGAGCAACTATTTACTGGCTTTAACCAAATGTTACAGAATAGATCTGAATATATATATATATATGAGAAGCTGGTGCGAGCAAATGTCTGAGTGTGACATCAAAGGTAATATCACACTATGTTTCCAAGCTAAAGATAAACTAATCGATAATGCAGCGAAACAATAGGTAAACACTACCGCTAAAACGTTTATGAACACACCTCATTTTTAGGATTTCTTGAAACAGCAGAATAAAAGAGACATAATGTGTAGTCAGAACAGTGTATTTATTGAAAATAAGCAATACATGTTAGATTTTGCTTTCTTCAAAGTAACCTCCCCTTGTTTTAATAACGGCTTTACAAATTCTGGGCATCCTTTTTAGTGTATCTTCAGAATTGTCCCTCCATACGTTTTGCACAATACTCCACAATACATTTACATTAGTGGGTTGTTTCTTTCTGACCTCTCTGTCCACATGATCCCAAAGTAGTTCAATAGGATTGCAGTCAGGACTTCGAGGGTGCCAAACCACGATCTTCAAGTCTTGTCTCTCTTCCAATCGTTCGTAAAGATGTATGCTTGGAGTCTTGTCCTGCTGCAGAGTGAACCCCTTGCCAATTAACAGCATCCCATACGGTTTGGCATGGCACTGGATAATCTTGCGACAATGCTCCTTCACAATTCCTTCTATTCTCACAATATCGCCTGTCTACTGACACCAGAACAGCCGCATACCAGCACCGAATCACCCCCATGCTTGACTGTAGGGTATATACACTAAGGTGCCATGCGTTCAACTTCTACACGTCGCCAAATAGCTTAAACTTTGATTCATCAGTAAACACCTTTTTACACAGATAACAGTGCAGCTTACATGCTGGTTGGCTCATTATTATCTTTTCCGTTTATTAACAGCTCTCAATAGGGTTTCTTTGCCGCAATGCAGCCTCTCAGATGTACATCCTGAAGTCATCTCTTCACTGTAGAAACAATCACAGATTCATCATCCCTCAAATGGTTCAGTGCTGTTTTCGAACGAACACATTTGTTGGTTACTATTAAATGTTTATCCTCACTTTCCGAGGTCATCCTAGACCTCCCCTTTCGACAACTATCCTTATTGCTATTTGTAGTTACATACCTCTTTACACTGCAATGGACACTTCTCAAGGAAACCTGTTCTTCTGTGGTCTGCTTTATTTAAGCTGACTATTGCAAAACGTTTTTTCTGCTGAAAGCTCCCTTCTTTCACCCATTTCAGACTTTTCAACTGCACAAAAACAATGTGTACCATTCACTTGCTTATGAAGCACTAAAATACTGTTTACAGCAATAGCTATTTTACAAAACGTCTGTGAACATCAAGGGAATCACAGGCATACTGACATAAAAATATTAGCGTAAGTGTTCCTATAAGGGTCAACAAATTCTACATTTTCGAAATGTAATTGACAAACAAAAAGTATCATAATATATTTCAATTACGTTTCCATGGATTTCTACCATGTATACTATAACATTGACTTTGTTTGGTGTTATATTGTTAACGACAGAAAAACAAGCTGTTCAAAAACTTTTGAGCGGTAGTGTAGTTGTGGCTTAAACTGCGACTTCTATTCTGTTAACAATAAGTTGAAGCACATGAAACAATGAATCCAGTCTGCCCTCTATCCTCACCATGGAGATACATGGATTCAGCCCGAAACGCTCGTTTATTAGCGCCCTAAGATCGCAAAGTGCTGTGATCTACCACATCGAATTTGCCGTCCAGACAAAAGACTTGAAATGTGGGATGATGCTATCTTCCCAGTAATTACAGGATATTAGGCTCGGTAAAAGGAGAGATAAACGATGAGAGACGACGGGCGTACAACATCCGTCTGTCTGTCTAATGGCACAATTGCCGCCGGACAGTTCAGAGACTAAGTGTACACAATAGAGTACACAGATAACACTCGTAAATATTGGACCCCGCTGTCGTGAACATAATTCAACACGCATAGTTATTTCTCTAAAATTGGGAAGGAAGAATGATTAGAACCGGAACGCTGACCATGCTCAGAAACTGTCCGATAAAATCACAGTTCAATATTTAATACATACATCAGAGGCCACGGTTAATTTTAAACGAGAGGGCCCTGTTACTCGCACCCGAAATTTCCTCTTCCTTGGCAGAACAGCAGCTAATATTTGACAGGAAACAGTAACTGCAAAGATTTTAGCTAAAAATCAGTCTCAGAGAGAAATGTTTCTTCGGAAAGAAAATTTTATTTTTCAAAGAGAACTTTTCTTCACATAATTTGACATTTGAAGCTTCAAAGATACAACGTTCTTGGTTATCTATGTTCTTGTCAACATATTAGCCATTTTTCAGCTTTCTTTGCTTCTGCAGAGAGAACATTTTCAACACAAATATAATTTTATTCAAGACATACTTGAGAAGCACAACATCTGGATTTGCCTTGCTGTTAATTTACCAAGATATTCTTCATTCCATGTGCCTAATGAATTTGTCATCATTGTTATACAAACAAGGTTTAGACCACGAATGATCTGTTCCGACTCCAAACTAAAATTGTTCTATCCATCTTCTTGCAGGTCTTCCTCGACTTCGTTGTCCCCTTGGCCTGTAACGGGTAAGGACTCTTTATAGACAGCCATGGCACTCCTGGCCACGTGAGCTCCAGGGCCTTCTGAACCGGAAGGTAGCACTGGAAAGGGACCCGTCCACGGTGAAACGTGGGGGATGGGCTGAGTTCCTAAACTACGGAGAAGGCAATCAGTCTGGGAAAAGAAAACTCCAAAATCAAACTCCTGGTCCTCAGGTTGGGGTTGCGCAGTAGGCTGGTACCCTACTTACATAAAAGACATAATTGCTCAAACTTCAAATTAAAGAAAGCCGGATTGATCTAATGAATTTGTACAGAATCCTACTAGTATACGAAAAAGACGGTTTTGTATTTTAGTTTGAAAGGTAATGCTTGACAATTGTGATATATCAGTGTAGTGTGTTTATGTATTACTTGCAAGTGTTCCAACTTATAATTTTATGCAGGTTAGTCGCTTTTACGCCCCTCCCCACAATAAATTACACACATGCCTACTTAGAAGGCTTTCGGTTTTGACTCATTCTACAGTTTAAATAAATATTTTTACATTTAATTCAATGGATATACACAGTGCTTTTCCTGCAAAAAAAAAATACTGGAACTCTCTCACTCTATCATATTGTGCAACAAAACCATGGACTTGAAAGTGTTAAACCTTCATACCTTACACAACATACCTTAAAGGTGTTAAACCTTCATATCTTACACTAAATACCTTACGTTTAGTATCTGAGTTGTTCTTATTAATGACAGTAAACATGCGTTGTGCATATTGACATCACTCTAGTTCTGAGTTTTGCCGCTAACCTATTCTACTCTACTACTCTACTCTCGGAACAGTATTGTACTATAATCAAGAAGACGCACAGGAAAGGACTCCGTGTTACCACAGCCTGTTTGTTTTACCTTTGCATTGTCGTTTGCTCATGTATAGGCTGCGCTCTGTAATCGTACTAATTTTAAGGAACGGAAATGGTGCGATAGGCAGCTGTAAGCCAGTTTTAGGTTGAGGAAGCAGCACTAAACGCAGTGTATTAAAGAATTTCTTCTGCATCAACAATGATGACAGAATGCAAACTCTTGCACTCAATATGGGCCGTAATTTTTATTTTAAATTTCACAAGAGTTCGTAAAAGTTTATCGGAACGCGTTCCGGTGCGTTCCAGCTGAAAAAAAGCCTGGACATACACATCTTTATACCCTGGAATACAAAAGCTGCATTTGTATTTTCTGTACTACTTATAGCAGTCAAGAGGCAGTGTCGTAACGCACTAAGAAAAATCACAAATCCTATAATTTCGTGCAAATACAATTGAGTCGTAAAAATAATTTTAGAAAATAAGACTAATAAAATGTTCGCTCGCAGGTATCAGCAAAACTCAAGAAACAGAAATTTGGAATAATATTAAATTTAATGAATAACTCCGGCACTTTTCAAAGATTCAAGGTTAAGCTGTTCATGGAATTCCAACCACCATAATCAAGCCTTTACATGGAAATTGTAATTCTTTCAATTTATGAAGAGAAGCATTTGATTAAAATAAAAATAAGCAATTTTCGACATTCGCTGTTGAATGTTGTAATTTCTGCCATGCTATAATTTGCTTTTGAGCGGCATGTATTTAAGATGTTTTTAATGCGCGTGATTCTTCCTTTTTCTTCGCATGAGCTGGAAACTAAGAAATACCGGCATACGATACATCCATACAGCCTCGTTTCAAATTATTTCTAGGCAAATATTTTGAATAACGTAAATGGGAAAGTTGTGTTCGCTATTTATAATACTAGCAGTATCTCAGTTCTACTCAGATTATTACTTCTCTTCTCTTTCACACTCTTTCCAGATTTCCGTTCGTCTTCTATCAGGTTGGTGCTTAAGTCGGTAGCAAACTTTTAACCATCTGACTTCAGTGAACACATAAAACACATTGATAAGCAACAATTTATTCAACAATATATTCTCCTTCACATAACACATATATAAATCAGAGAATATTCTCTTCCACTGTTTACAACAATCTGCCAAATCTGAGGTAATTTGTCGATTCCTCCCCCGCAGATCTTTGTAGAGGGGGTTGCTTTTTTATTCGGGTTCAACCATTCCTTTCTTTTCCTTAGGTTAACAGTCCTGGATATGAAAGCTATGTTGTTCACGAGCCAAATGACGGCGAGCAAGCAGAGATGCACATATGGCCACCCACTGATTTTTTGGTTTTGGCTTAGAGCATGTGGTACTCATACACCCGCGTTTTGGACCACGCCCATTGAATACAAACGCCGCATGATGGTGGAATGGTCACAGTTCATCACATTTACCAGTTCTCGAGTATACTGACATGGATTATCGTGGATTAGCAAGTTTAGACGATCTTCATCAAATCCTGTAGGTCGTCCTAAACGAGGGGAGCCATTCATCTCAAAACGACTCTTCTTAAAACGAGAAAACATTTTCTTTTCGTCGGAAATGTTCCACTTTGTCCGCTCATCATGAAATAACAAACTGTGATATGTAAATCGACTGGGCAACAGTTGAACTTCAAACAAAAAGTGGCATTCTTCTTCTTCTTCTTCTTCTTCTTCTTCTTCTTCTTCTTCTTCTTCTTCTTCTTCTTCTTCTTCTTCTTCTTCTTCTTCTTCTTCTTCTTCTTCTTCTTCTTCTTCTTCTTCTTCTTCAATTCTTTAAGGACACCCCTGAAGTCAGCTTACTTCTTATGACGTCCATCGAAGTGACAATCGATAAATAAACTCATTGTAACAGCAGTACCAACTCGTGAAACAGAAGCGCTATGAACTTATGCACCAACCCAATATTTCTTGCTTCACTCTTCCTTTCCCTCGCCCCCGTTCTTTATGCGCTGAGCATTTCATAAGAGTTTTGAAAAGCGGCAATATAACCTTTTATCTGGGACAAAAGCGAAAAACTGCTTATATTTTATTTTATTTATGTATATGCTGTTTCTCGATACCAGCATATGTACACTAATAATAATAATAATAATAATAATAATAATAATAATAATAATAATAATAATAATAATAATAATAATAATAATAATAATAATAATAATAATAATAATAATAATAATAATAATAATAATAATAATAATAATAATAATAATAATAATAATAGTAATACCTAATAATAGAACTAGACATTTCAGGTTTATTTTTATTTCATCCTTATAATAGCCTCCCTTGGGGAGAAGCAAATAAAGTATATATCACACAACCAAGTTTCTAGTCAGGCCCTAAAGTATGTTTAAGCCAAGCTTATTAACAATTGGTTATGTAATTACTGCGAGAATACATAAGAAGATAGAAGCATTTTGTTCTTCAAATTAGCTCAGAACGCAATTTTCAGTCAACTATTGATCCAAACTGAAAATTATCATAAGATTTTGTGTTGCGGTTTTATAATATTCACAGTAAATGGACATCTGTGAAATTGACAGTGAATAGGGAAAATCGTCTGAATTTTTCACCTCAAAATTTTCGTATTGGATTTGACTCAACATTATCCATGGCTTTTGATGTCCGCGGTAACTGAATGTTTTCTACTTCCCAGATTATATGGCACGATTTTCTTCCCAGTTTCTTTTTTCTTTCTGCCTTCTTTAACGGGAAAGCCCACATATTTTCGTTTGTTTTATTCATTTTTGTTCCTTTTCGGTGATTTCTTGCATCAAGATCAGCCACAGTGCCGCGTTTTTGTTGTGGTTTGTTTCAATTAAATGAAACGACCGTGCAATAAGACAAAATAAAGATAATCCCAATATAACAAATACAAGCTCAAAGTTGATGAATAACATGGGAACAAAGCAAAGTTAGATCTAGTCAATTCATGTTCTCTGCTCAACCAATGCAGACAGAAACGCTCTGCTCTAAAGAAATCAGCAAGAGTTGTAATAGTTATCTCCTTCTTCTTGTTATTGCTTTAAAGCAACTTAAAAAAGCTTTAAATATGGAATTGAAATCTGCATGCATTAGTGAAATTAATATCAATACAGGCAATGGCTGATTCAAATTTCTTCTCCGTTGTGTTAAAATAAAACACTGCAGACTTTCTGCTACAGGAATATATATATTAACGTAACGGAATGTAGGGATGCAAAACCATGCATTGCATGCAACGCAATTTGAAGGAACATGCGATCCTTTCATTGCAATGGCATTAAATAAAGACATTTCATACTCTGTATCAATGTCTAATTGAATGTAAAGGTAAAAGAAAAAAGAGTATAACTTCCTACGCAATACGCCAATGGAAAAATCCGATGTGTTAAATTTATATAAATTTCTTTCACCACTGTTGTTTATTTTTGATATAGTTTCTACAAACTCTTCTTGCAGAAGTCTGTCTATCTGAGAGAAATAGGGAATCATCTTGGTTGGAGAAACAAATCCCCACCCCCAGTCGGGAATCGAATCCGGGGCCCCTCGCTCGGTACGGTGCTCTACCAACTGAGCTACGGGGACCACCAGAGAAAAATTGTATTTGTAAGATTTATCAATTCACAGAATCATATACTGATATACGCCGTTACGGAATACTACAGAAAAAAGGGTTGAATGTTGCATTATTAACCCTTCAGACAATGCATTTGCCGATTGCTAGACGAATACTGGAAAGGATAATTACCTCATCGAATTTCCTGTCTCTCCATTTCCTCTCACGTCTCCATTCATTTCACCTTTCATCCTAGTTTACTGTTGTAAGATTCCAAGTGTCGAGGGGGGCGATTCGGAATGCATAGCAGGGAGTTTGCTCTCTCTGTGAATCCTCGCCCTCCGGATCAGGCAAGTCTTCGGGTCTCGAAACCTTCAGTAAGTGTATAAGCCCGCAGGAGGGAGCTGGTTTTACGAGCCGCTACAGGGGACTTCCAATCTGTAGCAATTAGGAAACCTGCCCTCTGGTCTGATCGCCCTTAATATCTTCTCACCTTACTCCTCCCTCCTGTCAGGGGCATAGGTACAAAATATCTTCCATAGGTCGAGGTGCTAACCCCACCCCCTCCGAACCTAGTCATAGAGTCCGTTGTTTCCTGTCCAAGCTAGCTAAGGTGCACTTCATGACTCATACAGCTCTGAACTTTAAGGGGAAGGGAATGTGAAAGGGCAATCTCATGTGCATAATTTCCAATAAAGTTAAAAGAAAAGAAGATGGTTGCTTAGATTATGCAATGTTTACGCCTTCACATTAACTTTGAAATTATGAGGATAAGGATTATACGCTACTATTGCAAAAGCTTAATTCCTCTCTGAGGGGGATACAGGAGGCTGAAGGGATAGTCGTTATAAGCTTTGAAATTACAAACTCTTTCGATGACATCATGAGGAAATATTGAACGGTGACAACACTAAAAAACAATGACAAACTACTGATAAATCCAAACTAGTAATAATGTATACATCGAAAACGGCTGGTGTTGTTATAAAACAAGTTATAGGAGTATATAGTAAATTGGTGTTTTAAAGCTGTTTAATTTGGTTCATGGATTAAGCTTTTCTCTATCCCTTAGTTTACCAGTTATACATAATTAAACAAAATTAATTCCGAATGAAGAGCGCTTCACAGACTTTTTGCAGAAAATCTGAGATATAGGTACATTTTATTAGTCTTATTTATATTTTTAACACGTGCTCCATTTATTAAAATCACTACTCTTTTGAGAAAAAAAAGACTAAAGACTAATTCGTGGTTTTAAGACGAAATTTCCTTTAAAATCTTCGAATTACATCCTCGGAAGAAAAACCTAAATAGCCAGTTTCAATTTATCGGACTTTTCGTTTTCAAGTTATGGTATTCGAACCCACAAGTGTCATATCCGATTCCCAGCTCAGCGCATAAGTGTTCAACTGGAACCATTTCCTACCTTCTTCAGTTTGGAAGTACGAAAGTGTACATACCTGACGATAATAGGTTACTTCGACGAGCTACTAACACGTAACTGTCCCTCATGCTAAAGTTCCCAATATAGAGGAAAATTAACCCACATAATAAAGATGAATGAACAAAAAACTAATAAAAGTTAAATTAATAAAAGTTAAGGACATTTTGTTATTTTGGGACAAGTTTAGGTTCTAATGGAAATTAGAACGAATAAGAAATGATGCCTACAGCAAAAAGAAAAGCAACTGAGTGCTGTAAGAACATATATAAGATAAATACAGGATATACCATCCTGTTGGTAAAAAAAAAAAAAAAATACACAGACACAGCAGAAACCACGATGTTTTACGGGGTAAAAATGTGGGATGTCGATAAGACTATAGATGGATGGACGGTGATTGGATTAATATAAACTTTTACCAGCAGCTTCGCCAAATGGTGCTGCACAGTTAGAATTAAGTAGACTCCAAAAACACATTTATCACGAGAATTATGAAATACAAATTTAATAGTATCACGTTATAAAAAATAAAATATAAAAAATACATGTAAAGGATTTCTTAAAGTGCGCGAAGTTCTGGAACAGAGAGACACGGAAATCTTACCGAATTACAGAGAATATCACACAAAAGTTTCTAGATAAAAGTAAACTTCAGAAGGGAGAGTATTGAATAGCAAGAAATATTTGGTAGTATTAGAGAGAAGAGTTCTCTGAGACTGTACAGGGAAAATAAAATGGAATAGGACATGGGACAATACATAAGATATGTGATAATTATGATTTTAAAAATATTAAGACACGACCACCGTGCAATAAAACGCCCAATTCGTTGATAAACACGATTACTGTTTTCTATGCTGCAGTCAAAGATATGACAGGTATACACATGGTAATACAAATAGAATTATTTGACTGGAGCAGTATTAATTAGAAAGATTTTCAACTTTCAGTAAACGGAGAGAAAAACATATATTGTAGGCAGCTATCTGGGCAAACTTAAACATAAATAAGAATGGCAATGGGGAAGATACGTACTGATACAATGACAGAAATGTGAGCTAAATAGGTATAGACAAAAATAGTGTATTTGCAGCAAAAAGTTATGTTGATTTTAATTACCAATAGCCCAAAGTTCTCGTATGTCACAGTTCTAGCAACTTGATTGTGAAATTGCTTACGCCATTCCAAAAGATGGGCAGAGAGGATAAATGCCAGTGGGTTTGCTACGCTTTTGCTAGCGGAATACTATTATCATTTAATAATAATTATGATAGTATTAAGGGTCACGACTACGGTCAATTTCTTTCATAAAGTTGTTGACGAAAATGTTTATCATTACACAATTTTATTATTATTATTATTATTATTATTATTATTATTATTATTATTATTATTATTATTATTATTATTATTATTATTATTATTATTATTATTATTATCATCATCATCATCATCATTATTATACCACATAAATGCTTCTGAATCAAAGAAGTTACCTACTGAAATTGAACAATCAAAATAATACCAGTTTTTTATGCAATTCAGAAGAAATGTTTGACAAATTCTGTGGTTGTTATGCCTTTTAACGCTACAGATAACTCATTTTTCAGCATTACATTCCTCTACAGAGTCGAGTTGCTAATCCCATTACATTGCGCAAGCCTGTTTATATGAATCAGAACAGAATCGTTAAGACAGACAACTTATAAGTAACTAAGAGTGATAAATAAGTGGAATATAATTACTGTTAAATAAATATGGAAACATTACGAATGAAAGAAGGAAGGATAAAAAGAAACAACGAAAGAATGAAAAGAAAAACATTATTGCGATCTAGTTTTTTCTGCAACCAAATGAAGGTCGCATAGAAAGAGGTGGAGGAAAGGAGAAGTAGATGGAGGGGAACTGATGGGAAGATAAGGGGACAGATTCATCTCCGTAGTTTCAGCTACAATGCGAACGAACCTGCCGGTTCTGTGCAAGAAATTCAAAAACATGCAGTGTTAACCTGTAACAGCATATAATGGAATGTGGCACTGGAAAACGGCAAGAACTTTTTCAAACTTAATGGAAATTACATTCGAGACTTAGTCCAGACCCACTTATGCTTCCAAAATACTCCATACCTTTTCAAGGGACTTGATCAACTTTAGATGTGATCCACAAGTGGGGCTACCTGATAACTATGAGAGGGCGAAAAGCCCAATTTTCTGTGGCACATAGTGGGTGCTCAGTTACAAGCAAACTCGGAGATTTACAGAGGACTTTCCATTGAGCACTTCCTTTCCCGTGGGCGAAGAGGGTTATATCAATCCAGCTGTGAGGTAATCCCTATTACTACTGTCCAAAGACTCACAATGGAAAATGTGAAGTCACCAGAGAGACCAGAGCTTTTCGTTATACAAGTATCTGAGTGCTGACAGACGAAATGCGCGAGCGAACTTCCGACTTGGGATGATCCTTACTTTTTATGAACGTGTTGTTTCCTCACGACCAAAATACAGCGTCACATATCATGTGCGTTCGGTGACGTCTACTACCTGGGAAGACCGGATGGGGAGAACAAAATAACTGAAATGAAAGGAAATGAAATGGGGGATGTGATGTAAATGCCCTTCCCAGTACTGCCCTAAGTGACCAGGGAAACCCCCCCCCCCCCAAAGCCAGGAAAGACCGTCGCGGGATTCGAACCCGTGACCCTCTGAATGCGGGTCACAGACGTTATCGCCTGAAATATCCCGCTGGGTTCGCTTAGGGGGAGATTAAAAGCCCTACCCCACCATTGTTAAAATTGCTAACTTAAGGTGTCACAGATATCAATGTGAAATTTTTACAGATGTTTCAGACAATGTTTTAAGCACGTGGATCTAGTTTTTTATATAAAGGCGATTTATGAAAATGTTAGAATTTTTTCTACAGCAAGTTTTCTTTAATTTACTATACAAAAAAGCAATTAAAATATCTCATAGATTAACACAGAAGTAGATCCACAACTGTGTTATAGTCTGCTTGTTATTTTCTGAAAATGTGAGATATTTTATCTTTCATAGTTTTTAGAAAACTGTACCTTTGTAACAGAAAATGTATTTTACGGGAACATTAAAATGAAAACAATTAAAGAAAAACTCACTTTTAAAATTCAAATGTTTACTATTTTTCCCTCGACTGGCAGTTGTACCAATCGCTGCAGCGTAAATTTTCACTATAAAATGTGCCTAATTTCATATTTTTAACCCAATTGGTTCAATTTTTTTCTGAAATGATGAAAATGAGGATCCGATGCAGCAGATTTTTTAAAAAAAAAATAGTAAAAAATATTTGTAATGCGTTCCCAACACTAAACTACATATCAAAATGTTCAGAAAATGTCAAATAATAAATAAGCCTAAAAACAAAAAATGTCATTTTTAACCCGATGGCCTTTTAATGTCCCCTTAAGCGTATTGTATTCCGCTATTTCCATTTTATCTACAAGCAAATATTTATTAAATCTTTTTTATAAAAGTTTATCTGAATTAACATAGAGAGAAGAATAAGCTGCTGTAAGTATATTTTGTTGAAAACTGGGTAGGAAAAATCATGTGAGTGCAACAAATCAGTTTTTGCTTTCTTTACCACGCGCCTAGTTAATAAAGAAGGTATTGCATACCACCCAAAAATTCGATATCAAGATTTTACCAGAAATATGGGTTTAGAGGCCCCCTAAATCAGAAAACAGCATTTTAAAAAGTTCCGTTTATATGTCAGAACAACACAAATGTAATACGTAATGTTCCATAAATACTAAACTTAACATGGAAATATTTTTATTTTTTTCATATAACGGACAAATCATAAGAGACATAAAAAAGTATGGGCAATCATAACTTTAGTGATACAGAAAGGAACTTAAATTGTGAAGAAAGTATAAACCAGTTATAGATGAATAAAACAGCGAACACATCATTTCAAGTACAACTGTTACAAGTGCTCAATGTGACTTCCTTTAATAGCACTGTAGATAAGCGAGTTCATTCTAAATTCAATGGATATTACAATGACTGATGCTGCTTCTTCTATCCAAACTCATGATTTAGTCCCGAATTTACTTTGATCAGAGGTGGCTGATCCCTACAGATAGGAGCAATATGCGCTAAAGTTTAGGCAGACAAATAGGCACCACACCAATTTCTAAATAGGCACTAATATAAGCACTATAAGTAATGATATACACCGAAGAAGGCACGTCATTTATTCATCACTTAAAACATAATTTGACATAACGGAACAGTATAGAAATATCAAATATCTAATAGCTAACACTCTACATTACCTTTTTAATTGTATAATTATAACTGTTAGGGCTAATGTTAACATACGTGTTTGCCATTGGACTTAGCCATTTACCAGACAATACACAAAACCAACCACCCCTCAGTCTCTCCTGCTCAATGTCACTTCCATTTATTTTTATATTCTATAGCATTTTCCCCACATTTTCAGAGCGGGATGGCTCAGGTGGTTTCGTCTGTGGCTCGCATTTGGAAGGTCCTGCTTCGATTCCCGTGGCCAACCTACCTGACCCATGGGTTTTTCGGGGGTTCCCCGGGTCGTTAGGCGAATTCTGGGGAGATTAATTGCATCCCCCTAATTTCCTGTCCCTTCACTTCACCTCCATTATCATTTCATACCCTCTCTCATCTGGTGGTTTCTTTCAGGATAGAAGTGTCGGCGATGCATGGCGGGATGATATGCTCTGAGTGAACCACTTCCTCCGGCGGAACGGATTCCGGTCTCCGAGTCGGCTTAGTGGGCCGATTCAGGACGCGGCTGGCGGGATGCCGCTTGTGCAAGCCTGCCTTTCTATCTAGTAAAATGTAGAGACCCCGCCCTCTGTACTGCAGTGGCTCCTTGGGATCGGCCGCCCTCTGTCTCCCCTCGTCTCACCCTCCCTTCCGGGTATGCCCCACAGTCTGCTAGAGGTGCCGAATCCCCTCCGAGCAATCCAATCCAATCACCATTCTTCGCCGTTCTGACTTATCAGCTCTTTCTATTTAAACATTTCCTAAAATCAGTTGTTTCCTCCAATGGTCCGCACCTAACATTAATAATAATAATAATAATAATAATAATAATAATAATAATAATAATAATAATAATAATAATAATAATAATAATAATAATAATAATAATAATAATAATAATAATAATAATAATAATAATAATAATAATAATAATAATAATAATAATAATAATAATAATAATAATAATAATAATAATAATAATAATAATAATAATAATAATAATAATAATAATAATAATAATAATAATAATAATAATAATAAATGGATCTTATCTTCCCTACCATTACATACTGGACTTCTATCCTTACACATTCTTCCTTTTATTCCTCAATTTCCATTTTCCCAAAAGAAACTAAGCAAATCCCTTCTTTCATTCTACCCACAAACCTTACGATATAACCTCTCCCCAATTTGGATGCCCATTCATTGTAGAAACAAAGAGGCTTTTAAATCTTAATATGGTTATATAACGTTTGCACATCTATATCTAATCGGCCACGCCGTGGCTCAGTGGTTAGACCGCTTGGCTCTCACCAAGGCGGCCCGGGTTCGATCCCAGGCGACCACAAAGTGAAATTTGTTGTGGACAACACGGCGCTGGGGCGGGTTTTCTCCGGGACCTCCGGTTTCCCCCGCCATCTCATTCCACCGGTGCTCCATCTTCATCTCCTGTATCTTCAGTGTCACCACCTGCGGTGCCGTATGTAGTAATAGCGGGCGTTAAACACTACACATTTCATTTCATCTATATCTAAATCTGCTTCCTAAAGAAGTGTTCTAATATCCTTTCAACTATTAGTACCTACTTTAATAGTACCAACCTTTTGCACAAGGAAGTAAAAAACACTTCCATGCTATTGGAGAGGTATAGTATATGCTGAGTACAGTTTCTAATTACTGCCAGTGCTATTTAACTTTAACACCCGCTGTTTGCTTCTTCCAAATTCAATCATAACATAAACTCTAGATGGTTAAATCGTCATATACAGTGTTAGATTTACTGAACTCCACTACTTTTAATAGAGTATGCACTGTAAACATTACTTCTCTAAATTTGCAATACTCAGATACTATGTATTCTTATGGCAAAATGTATTTTCTGCACCCCCCCCCCCCTTGAATGTTTTACTCTCACGCTGGTTTGTCAGTAGATATTATTATTAAATCTGTTATGCCTTACAGTTAACATAATGTTAAACGGCTATTGTTGTCTTTGAAATGAAAACTCTAGTTAGGTCAGAACTGTGTTTTCATACAGAAGCGAAGTAGAAGTTAATAATCATCATATTACTGAACGCAATGACGAGTTAACATTAAACTAATTTATTTTTCAGTCGTAAACCAATATGTTTGTAGCTATTTACCATATCATTTATTGTGCTAAGTAGTCACTCTGTTATTACTACACGAAATAATGCAACTGTTGACATTAGGAAAGGAGTGCCGGTATAACGAACTTTCTTATGCATGTTGTCAACAATGTCTGATTGGCTCAGAGGACATGATCAATTGCAATACTAAGATTAATATTATATTAATAAACAATATCAGTAAATAATCCCAAATACGACCATTAAAGAAATAAAAATAAGCAAAAACCTTGATAAAAATTTCATTTCAGAAAGAAAAGCCATAATTGGCCCTTGAGCTATAAAATGGCAACCAGTATGAAAATACGCACTGATTATATAAATTATAAAATTAGTATATTTATTCCACAAGGAAGAAAATGCTTCAAAGATCACACACACACATACACACACACACACACACACACACACACACACACACACACACACACACACACACACACACACACACACACACACACACACACAAACACATTCATTTAACGCTTACGATTCTAAACAAAGGAACACAATAAGCAAACTGATCACAAGAAACAATGAGCGCATTACGCATCTACATATATATCTATAGGTGGTCTCCATGCTGACTGATGACCACACATTCTGATGACGTATTAATAACGATCAAGGAGTTGCACGGCCTCCAACGTACTCTAGCTGCAGTTGAGTAAACTTGAGGTGACTTTTTAAAAGCATTTGGCCTTGCCACCTCCTAGGTTCTACAGCAATGATGACATATTTTGTGAAAATAATTTACGATGATCCTGTAAAAAACAAAAACTGTAATCACTTTAAAACCACCAATTTATTTAAATTATTTTTGTGGCATCAGACATTTCCGACACATCCTTACTATTGATTTGCCACAAGAAACATGTAATGAAACTCCTTCTGCAAAGGTTTACCTCCATTAACATGAAGTATATGGAAAAATAAGCTTTTTCAAGAATATTTTGTTGAAACTATATACAAATAAACAATTGTGGGTAGGGAATGCCCTGTGAATATAATTTTTTGGCAGGCTCATCATAAACTATCCTTACATTTCATTTGATTTCAAACAAATTACATCCATGAATATTTGCTGAACGTTTATTAACTCCCTACTTGTTCTCAGGCCATTTAAATATTCCTAATAGCAGCATAACATAATGTTGTTTCGCTACATATACTTCAGTGTGTAGTTTACATTTTGCAAGGTTACTTAAAAGTATAGGGTTTGTCGTTAGGTTGTGTGATAGGATGTTTCGTAAATCTGCTTTTGTATTCTTTTATTTTGTGGAGGTATCTTTAGGGGTGCCTCGATAAACCTGACATTTACGGGTATGCCGATGGACCTGAGATGTTTGAATTCCTGGCAATACGTTAAAATAAAATGTGCAGTTAAGTCTGTCCAGCTGCAAATAGTTACATATATGTTTAAAAAGTACGTTATATACGATAGGGAATCGACTCCTGTCTCCCGCCACAAACGTTTGAAGAAAACATTACACTACGCAGTCTGTTTCGAATGGGAATTTATAAACAGTTTAACATTACATATTATTTCTTCACTCCAATTTGGTTCAAACCCTTGCGTACAAACTGTCACGTCCCTACCTGCGGTAATTGGCGTAGAAACTGAAATTTTGTAGAAGGGTCTCCATATCAAATACACTTAATTTCTTACCAATTTCAACTGAACTTGAAAATATGACAATTTTTTTTCAAACTCCTTTATATAAACCCTCAATTCCGTACGAACAAATAAACGGACGAACAAAGCCACGCTGATGGGTGATAAGTAGCAAATCTGCAAACCTCTTAACATTAGCGCATAGCGTTTGTGTGCAACTTTGTTCTGAATGCTAGTAATTATATTCATGAGACTGTTCCAGCATCTTGGCTTCTAATTCAATCTGTCGTCACGCTGCTTGACTTTCCATGATCATTACCTTGCCAGACTACGTGGATTGGATTCCTTAACGTGGAAGATGCTAACGATTAACTAGGTTCTGGTCTTTGTTCTCACTATCTTGCATTTATTATCTGCGTTTCCGCGAAGGGTAAAATCTTATAACTGTTTATGACAGCAAAACCGCTCTTATTTTCTTATGAACTACCGGGTTCACTGATGGCCGTCAACGTCGAGCTAGTCCAATACATTTACAGAGCTTAAAATTTGTTTTAAAGAGGGTTTTAAAAAATTGTATACATTTCACGCGAATTTGCCTACCCACTCTTCCATACAATATCTACTTTTTTTTTTTCGTTTCTACTATGGCGTAATAGTTCGGAGTCGAACCAAAGCCTCCCAACCCACAGTCGGCGTCATTTTCACTTACGCAGGACAAAGGTAGACGATTATTTAACGTTGGGCTCGGTCCCAAAATGATTAATCTGGTGGAACTTTGAAGATGTGATTCACTAGGAATTTGTTCCAAAAGGACATGCAGTCGACGCGAATATCTCAACAATTTAAGATACAGAAGTCTGATGCAAACGATGGAGGGTTATTAATGCATCCTTCAAAATCTAAATTAATAAAATTCACGTACAAAAGAAACGTAACAGGCCATCCTGTTATATTATACGACACAGTAATGATCTCATCTCAAACTATCAGATACCTGGGCCTAATTTTAGGCAACAGATGCACCTGGAACGACCACATCACTGATTTAGTACAGAAAATAAGACATCGTATTCGCCTTCTGAAGCCAATCATCGCAAGAAACTCATCTCTAGCTCTGCAGTACAAGCTGTTGTTACACACTTCTCTCATTCGACTTTATGGCAGTATGCTTCTGCAGTTTAAGGATCTGCTTCATCAACACACATAAAAACAATTCAAACCCTACAAAACAGATATTTACGAATAACTGATGCACCTTGGGACACCACTTAGGTGTTCTTAGATGTGACTTAGATGTTCCGGAGGTATCTGCAGTCCTCCGAGAGAGCTATAAAAGTCTATACAACTTCTTTCTACAACATACGAATCCTTTGTTACGACAGATACCAATATGCCGGCCCTCGTAGCCATGGTCGTTAGAACGTGTCACTAGCGTTCCACTGCGTAGAGGATCGCGGGTTCGAGTCCCGCCCTGGGCATGGGTGTTTATGTGTATAGTGTATAGTGTATGTGTGTGAAACTGCAGAAAACAGATAGGTAATTAAACGGAAACAATAAAAAACGGTTAAATAAGGAAAAGAAAAAAAATATATATATATATATATATATATATTACATTTAAAAAAATCCTACATCAAATCGACAACATGAGATTGAAAAGAAAACGACACAAATGACCTAATATCATAACCTTAAAGACTATTGGGATTACCAGTGGGTAGCACCCCATAAACATGTTTCATTAGTGTATTATAGATAATTTGGCAAAACTATATGGTACAATATATGTACAGAAAAGTGTTCATCAATAAATTAAAAAAAAACCAACTGGATCGTGTTACTGAATTCCAGCGACGGTACAACGGTGGCATTCTTAAATACAGGAAATCAAAGATGTACACTACATCCGCCTCCGACTTCTAGGTCTTTCTTTGCCTTGGATACTGGTTGGGGTAAAATAGCATGTTCAGGGGAAGCGAGCACATGCACTAAGATTGAGCCCCCTCCCCTCCGCTGGTTAATATAGAGCTCTCTTGCAGCAAGACACTGAGAGATGTCATACAAGTCAAAGGATCAATGGACAAAATTCAGAAATTGGAAGGTAACTAATTACGACTACATCCAGCATAGGGCTCTATCGTGATCAATCAGGCTACCACACGTTTAGATTCACGGCTTATTTTTCCGTAGAAGACATTTTGAAAACTTTGAAGTAGCTGAAATAGGTATCAACGAATTCTTCGCATCAAAAACTAGAAACTTGTACCATTGTGGGATAGGAAACCTCCCTCAAAGTTGGCTCAACATTACGGAACTATGGTTCTTTACTTTGAAGATTAGAATCATTTCTTGTAACAACACATTTGAAACAAAGTTTTGTTTGACATAGACATCATCTGCACACAGACTGTAGTGTTGGTCAACTGTTTTAAATCGAATCGTTATAATAAGCTGGTTTTGGAATTCGATTGCTACTGTTTGCAAGCTCACAAGAAACAAATAGAGACCTAAACAGTTAAAAGAATCTTATATCTGCACTCACATGACTTTCTCTACTCACTCCTGTACAAAACTATTCTTAAAAGCTCTTAGTCTTCTATCTTTATAATAGAGATAAAACGTTTGTAGAAAATGTTTTATTACACATTTCCTTACAGACATAACGGGAATAGGAACACGCAATAGGATTTAGTGATAGTCAAATCTGAAGAGTGAATCCTGGTGAATTTTCTTGTATAATTAGCCAAACTATTTTGATTTAACTACCATATGTTTAACACGAACTGTAGGAGTATAAATATATTGAATTTTCTGAGAATAACCTCTGAGGTCTTTATTCTGAATGACTTTTGCATTGCTGGTGAACTAAAAGAGATAGGCAAAGGCATAGTACACAAAAAACTGCATATCTTAAAGCACGCGATTTATTTAAAATGCATGTATGTATGCATTGCGCGCGCATTGCGTGTGTCCTATCTCAAATTGTTCCCCCCGCAAAACCCCTCTTAAAGCCCGTAAAGCTTTTTAGTGGGATTCTGAACCACCCTCTCTCTCTCTCTCTCTCTCTCTCTCTCTCTCTCTCTCTCTCTCTCTCTCTCTCTCTCTCTCTCTCTCTCTCTCTCTCTCTCTCTCTCTCTCTCTCTCTCTCTCTCTCTCTCTCTCTCTGTGTGTGTATAAACAGCATAACTCAAAACAAAAATGTTGGTTAAATATCAAACTTGGCATTTAAGTTCATGTTCCAAGGATGCCACAAAGATTTTCGAGGAAATCGCCCACCTCAGGCTAACGTCTACATGCAGCATTCTTTCAAAAATTTTGATTTTCTCAACAACCAAAAATGGCTCTAAGATTTTGATTAAAATACTATACGTTTGACATTTTCATCACAAATAAAATGTATATCTTCAATTTTCTATGAAGTACTCTTCATTCTGAATGACTTTACAAAACGGGCAAATCGGAGGAGATAAGAAATTCTTTCTACAATAAACATACATCTGGTTAAAATACACAAACACAAATATTATTTTTGTAGAGTGAATTATTTTCGGGAAATTCCTCGTTATTTATTTGAATGTTCCTCTCAAATAAGAAGTCATTCGTTAAGAGAACAGAATTTGAAAGTCATCACACAGCGATCGGCCCTTAAAGCTCTGAGCCTGCTATATCTCCTTTGCCTATAAGAAAATATACAATAAAACAATTTCTGCAAATGTTTATCTTGATTAACATGAAATAGATAAAACTAAAGGCGTCTGGAAGAATAATCTGTACAAGAGTAGATAGTCATGTGAGTGCAACATACCAAATTCTTTCTTTAAAAAAAAATTAATAGCTTCCAGAAAAGTTATTTTTTATTAATGCTGTTACATTAATGTTGGCCATATTTATTTTCTCGGCCACCCACCTTTAATAGGTAGGTAAGTGGAAGTATATGTCACTCAAAACTTCGATGTCGAGATTCACTGGAAATAGGTGCATATATGTTTTGAGGCCTCCAGAATAATAATAGTAATAATAATAATAATAATAATAATAATAATAATAATAATAATAATTATAATAATAATAATAATAATAATAATAATAATAATAATAATAATAATAATAATAATAATAATAATAGTAATAATAATAATAATAATAATAATAATAATAATAATAATAATAATAATTATTATTATTATTATTATTATTATTATTATTATTATTATTATTATTATTATTATTATTATTATTATTATTATTATTATTATTATTATTATTATTATTATTATTATTATTATTATTATTATTATTATTATTATTATTGTAGTAGTAGCAGCAGCAGCAGCAGCAGCAGCAGCAGCAGCAGCAGCAGCAGCAGCAGCAATGTTTAGAAAACAATTTCAGAATAGAGATGTCTTACATAAACAATCTGAGATAGGAAATGCATGCTCCACGACTAAATATATCGCAGTTTTTAAGATGTTTCCAACATTTTAACATAAAATGTTCATAAGTCTGTTTTTAAGCTGGGTCAAAATTTTCTTTAAGACAATTTTAGAACTGCTTCGCGAGCACAGAAATATAAATTTTCAGCAAATCGCTTAAATGTTCTCAAGTTCTCTCATATCACTTGACAGTGCGACACTGAGGCGCTGGCGGCAATTAACTGCCTTTTTGCGTTATATAATCTACTTTAGAGGCACATCTTTAACTGTTAGTAGGGCCTACAATGCATAACGCCAAGGCTGATGTTCCGCAGATCATGTTTTCGACTTTTGTCACACAGTTAACTGCTTTTTAAATTAATACGCAGACATGTTTAGACACACTTAAGGGCACCATTCTGATTAGTAAGTACCATAACAAATTATTATGAAGCTTCTCCCATGTCTCTCTGGCTTCCTACCCAATGGATTGGAAGTCTAATTGTAGCTTGGCCGCCACGATCTTCGGACTTCAAACAAAATTATCTCTCTCTCTCTCTCTTTCCCCCTCCTGGGATCACCGAAGTCTGTGGTATATAAAACATCTGTCAACTCAGAAGAGGTGTTAATTGCCTGAATAGTAGAGCATGTGATGGCATTCGACATACACCAGGAATCCTAGGCCTGAATACGTCAATTGTTCTTATTAACTTTACTGTGAAAATGCAGGTCACCACTTTGAGCAGGCCTGTTCAGATGCATTAAGCACGAGTCCACAACAAATAAAATTAATTGATGAACAAAACCCAAAAACAACGACCATCTCTTAATAGAAAGCTAATGAAATAAACATTGTCCGAGAAAGAAAAGCTCAAAAACCACCTTTTGTTACCGTAAGTTATGGTTCAAAATAGCAGTGGTGTAAAGGTGATTTTTAAAAAGTTATAGCCATAACATCGAAATCTGAACTAAAAAGTCACACATTTCCTATCTCGAACTACTTGTCTAACTAAAATCATCCACACACCCTGAAATTAATTCGGTGTGGTACACTGACTTCCTATATATTATAGTATTCATATAAACGCGAATCTTCTGTTCACATTGCGTTATTATCCATTCTCAACTAGAACAAAATTGGATAGCTGAGTAATTTTGCAGCTAGAGAAGGCATTTCGTATTAAAGAGTGGTTCATAACTACGACTTTGAATACAATGATTGCGTTTCCAACCCACAATCAAAATATGTGTTAACTAAGTACAATGATAATGGAGTGAAATGTGCCCGCTTTTACTACATACGGCGCACAGGTGGAATAAGATAGCAGGAGAAACCGAAGATCCCAGAGAAAACCCGCAGCAGCGCCGTGTTGTCAGTCCACTACAAATCTCACTTTGCGGTGGCCTGGGATCGAACCCGGGCCACCTTGATGAGAGTCGAGCGGTCTAACCACTCTAACGGCGCGGCCAAGACAATGATAATGGGCATATATAACAATATAATAAAACTCTGCCACAGACACTCGTGTTTTTCTTATATAAGGAAGATTGAGTTACATATGCGGCATACCAGCCCTTTTTCTTGTCAAACTGCGGAGGAACATAATTTCAGCAACCCAGCCATAAAACGGCTGTTTATTTGACTGTAAACGAGGCTGTTGGCAATCTTGTTCCAGATGTTAATGGCTGGCGCCGTGTAATCTACCTAAGGCTGGTGTACAATAGTGTCCCATCAGTTATCTCCAAGCGATTCACAAACAGTGAAGGAGCTATTAATTCGTTCGATTTGCTTTATCAAATGCATTAACAAGATGAAAGCTCGTTTGAAGCAGCAGCGTTAAAAATTGGCCGGCTGGCTACTTTCTAATGTGCATCAATTGTACCGTCTGACCTCAAAGGCCGAAGTGGACTCCGTTATTTCTGTAGACGACAAATACAACAGGAAATTGATAACGGAAACTTACAGTTCAACAGATATTTACCATACTGTTAATTGCTGAAGGATTGTTTCCAAACTTCATAGAGCGTTACTACGATGGGAGAAAAAAGGGTCCGTTTACAATTGTCTGCCTATATCTACCAGAAGTTAACATAAAACCTAATTAAATATTCCTTCGGGAAGAGGATTTCTTTTACTGTTTACTAACCGAAGGCTTGTTAGATTGCGGTTTAACCAGCTCGGATTAAGTTATTCGCTGCAAGCAGTGTAAATGTCTTTTCTTCTAAAGTGTTTTATATAAATTCCATAAAAACTTCCATTACCCTTCATAACATGTAGAAGTAAGGAACTGTAATTGATTCTGTTCCGCTTAAGACAATTTGTCCAAAAATAGTTTTTACTTAAGAATAAATAAAAACAGCTTGAAAAGTAAAAGGGCAAGGGCGCCATATTTCAGATACAATTTTTATTGTTGGGTATTCTACATGTTATACTACATCAATAGACACTAAATTCTGTGACATTCTTTATTCATATTAGCTTACAGTCCCTTAGTCAAAAAATGTCTTATAAAGTAAGTTCACATAAGACATGATGAAAACCATTAAAGAGCACTTGGATTAGGTTACAAAAATGGTGCCTAATTTCGGATCCTTTGTGGAGTGCGATAAGCCAGTTGACAATGTATTTTCATAAACTCCCTGAGACATTTTTTCCAGCCATACCGCTACTCCAATCAAATGGATGCTTTACATTGTTGATCAAAACTAGCTGGAATGCCATTCGTCTAATGTCTTTCTTTCTAAGCCCAAAATAGCGATTATCCATAACCGCACAGTATGCAGCCAACTTGGTTTCCAGCTTCTCAGCAAGTGTGCACTTTCTTCCGATTTTTGTAGTCAATAAACTGTCAATATCTTTCTATTTGTGGTTTACATAATTCTCTAGTGTTGAGTGAGGTACGCCATAGCATTTGGAAGCTTTTAAAAATCCCATTTTCTTCTCCTTGACGGCCTTTACTGCTTCTCTCATTGCTTCTTCTGACCACCTCCTTCTGTGCCCTGGTGTCATCTGATGAACAAAGTCTTTTAGATCTGTAAAATACTGTTCATTCCTAATTTCGGATATCCGATATTACGATGCCCTGTGGTATCCGAAATTAAGAATTCCGCCCTATTGGATAAATAACAGCTTGGATTAAACAAGATATAAGTAATTTTAAATGTTAATGCATATAAGAAAACCATCATATACTAACATATTAAAGGCAGTAATTACGTGATTTAGAACCTTACCTTAAGTTCCAAGAAATCGCTCTGAAAAGTGGTCTTCAAACACTCTGATCGTGAACAAAACGACTTACGAATGCTACTTCACCGCAACTAACTGCATAATGGCTAGAGGTTCACTGCGTTAACCTGGTACTTCCTCCTACTTGTTCGCATGATTTCCGAGAGAGTGCAGTAGCTCACGCAGCAGAAAATCTACCATCCGAAATTAGGCACCTATCCGAAATATGGTGCCCTTACCCTAATCCTTTGTATACACATGAAGTACTTGAAGTTCAGCTGCAAACAACCCGCAATTCTGTAGAATACACTTTTGTCTGAAGCATAAATTATAGCAACCTTCATTGCCTTTCACAGTGATCAAATAATCTGATTTCTCAAAACTTTTGATTGCTAAATTCAAATATTTTTTAGTGAATTTTTACTGTAGCTGATGAAATTCTGGATGCATATGATGAACATGCTAATAATATTATATGCTAAAATGTTATTAAGACATTTAGAATTTTAACAGATGGCACTCTTAAAAATGTTATGTGAAGATATCAATCTGCGGGTGAACTTTCTAAGATAACCAGCTCAACATTAAACAGAACTACTTCCGAATGAAATGACTTTCACATTATTCCCAGAAAATGCAACATATACATTTTATTTATCATGAAAGTTCTAAAGCATATTGCATTTTAATCAAAACCTTTACAGCCAGAATTGAGAAAATAAAAAATGAAACATATTCCATGTAAATAGTAGTTTGGGTTAGGGTGATTTACCTGAAAATCTCTGTGTTGAAATCTCTGGAAGATGCTGAGCAAAGCCTCAAGTTTGATACTTATCGGATATTTATTTTTGGGTTAGACACACGTGTACACGTGAAACCTTTTACAAAATGTTAATTTTATTCGGGGGGGGGGGGGGCCTCAAAACATTGCTAGTAATATCGACTTGGAATACAACACTACCTTTTACCTACCATAGGTAAGTGATAAAGTAAAAAGTGTCAGTATTGCATTTAAACCAATAACAAAGAACATAACCAGGAAGCGTTAACGCCACAAAAATGTTTCAGATTATCTTAACAGATTTACGTGTTAATTTTCTCTACTACGTATAGTAAGCAGGTGAATATTGTTCACCAATAAAAAAAATTGACGTAATGATTCCACTGCAAATATATGTTTTCAGGTCCTCTGAACCCCTCCACCTAAGCATTTCAGAAAATGATCCATGTGTTTTGCAATAAGATTTTCAAGAAAAGTCGTCACCCTAAATTAACCTTTGCATAAAAATGCTCTCGAAAATTTTGATTTTCTCAAAATGGATCTAACGATGATAGTTTAAAAACTACGAGTTTAAAATACACTCAGGACAAATGAAATGCATATCTTGTATTTTCTGAAGTCATGTTTATTCTGATGACTTCAGCATAACTGGTAAACCTAAGAGATATATAAAATCTCACCAGAAAAAAAAGTATTTCTCGTTAAAACACGCATTTTATTAGTTAACCATTTCCGAGATATTCCTTATTATTGGTATTGCATTTTAAAATACTTATAGGCACTTTTTACAAATTTGAAGTCCTTATTAGGTGAAGTTTTACTTTCTCTACCATAATATTGCATTTCACCTAAAAATCGATAACAAAATTTTAGTGCAAATACACCTTTTGAGGTCCCCTGAATTCAAAATAATTTTCAGTAAAATGCCCGTGTGTGTGTTTGAACAGCATAACAAAAACGAAAAGTCGGTTAAATACAAAATCTAGAATTTAAGTTCTGCATCTTCTACGGATGCAACAAAAGATTTTCAAGTAAATCTCATCATCCATATTTTCCTTCACGTGGAACATTTTTCGAAACTTCTGATTTTCTCAAAAATAGCTTTAAAGATTTTGATTAGTGGACCATTTCCGAAGTATTCCTTGCTATTTTTGTTTATCTTTTTTAACTTTTGAATTTTTATACTTTTCTCAAACGAAAGTCGTTATTTGTCTTATGTCCTGGGGACAAGCAAAGAGAATGGAATATTAAGACAATCAATAGCGACCAGCTCTTAAAATTTAACTGTCACTTCAAGCCTACTATATTCTCTTATGCCGATTGTACGTGTAAAGAAATATGTAATAAAACCATGTCTACTAATGTCTAATTCGATTAATATAAAGTAGACAGAAGAACAAATTTTTTAAAAAAAAGTATTATTTCATGAGTGAGTAGAGAAAGTCCTGTAGATTCACATATCAAAAATCCTCTCCTCTCCCTGTGTGTGTGTGTGTGTGTGTGGTGTTTAACGCCCGCTTTTACTACATACGGCACCGCAGGCGATGACACTAATGATACATGAGATGAAGATGGAGCACCGGTGGAATGAGATGGCGGAGGAAACCGGAGATCCCGGAGGAAACCCACCCCAGCGCCGTGTTCACCACAAATCTCACTTTGCGGTCGCCTGGGATCGAACCCGGGCCGCCTTGGTGACAGCCAAGCGGTCTAACCACTGAGCCACGGCGCGGCCCCTCTCCTCTCTCTCTCTCTCTCTCTCTCTCTCTCTCTCTCTCTCTCTCTCTCTTTCTCCTATACAAAGAGAAAGGAATTTCAAAACCATTGCAAAGAGATCCGTTCTTTAAAGACTTTATTATTGCTCAAAGCCTACTACATTCCCCTATTCTGGTTGTACGTACAAGGAAATATGCAATAAGACAATTTGTGCAAATGTTTATTCTGATTAAAATGAAGTAGAAGAAGATTTAACTTTTATAAGAGTAATTTGTACAAGAATGATTAGAGAAAGACTTGTGAACGCAACACAAGGTTTCTTGTGTAAGAAAATTTTGCCTGTCTCTTACAGTTCAGCAATTATATAAAAGTCATTCAGAGTGAAGAACAGCATCCTTGTACAACACTGTTTGGTATTTAACCGACTTTTCGTTTTTGAGTATTGCTGCTCACATACACACAGTCACGCCATTTATACGTCAACATTTTTCTAAAAACGCTTTTTATTCAGGGAGTCTCAAAGTGTATTTTTTATGAAATCGCACCATAGGATTTTTGTGTGGAAGTCATATTTCCTCTATATACTATGCACAAATAGAAAAAGCAAAAAACATGTAAAGAACAGTAATTCGATTTCCTCCTTTAGCTAAAATGATATACTAGCCGAGCGTTGTGTATGATGGACTACTACACCATTAAAAAAGTCCTTGCTCCTCACTCTGACACGTAGGTAAATCGTTAAGTCAAAAATCAAGTGTTTGTCGTTTATTAATAAAGCGATTAGCTACGAATTACGTCAAGGGATAGGATCACAAAACCTCTGCGAGTAGAACTACCCAACATGAAATATACCTCAACGAAGGTAATGCGTGTTTTTAGTCTATTTTCACACGTAGATTCTGAAAATGATGCTTAAAATGGCACATTGCATCACAATTTTAGATATTTTGGATATGCATAAACAAATAGATAACACGCGTGTCATAGGTTGCCCACCCTTGTCCTACACAATTTACACGATTGCTTATGCAAGTAGATACAAAATGTAAAGATGAAAACGTGTACAATTTAACCAGGCCTCTACTTCAAGAGATCCTGACTTTCAACCAGAATTTTCTGAAAGTGAGACATTTTGTAGAACAAGTAGACTTGAATGATTTGACAAGCGACTTAAATTATATGTTTTTTGTATAAACTCAATGGTTATGGACTCTATAGACTACATTTTTCTATCGACTGTTCTTACAGAAGCTTTTTTAAATTTATTTGAAGCAAATCGAGATAATATTTTTGTAGTAATCGTTTCACTATGCATTTTATTGCAGGTACAAGGGGCACATAGGAAAAAAGCGATAGCCAAAATCATTAAAAAGCGAGTCGCTACGTCAGGATGGTCATATTATCACGAGAAACGAATAAATATTTACTTGGCACTTCAAAAATGTGAAGTATTGAATTAAATCAAGAACACTGTTAATACAACAAAACGTTTGACTTAAATTACGTTTTTTAAGAAACCTACACACATATTTCCTGTAGTTACTTCTTGTTACTTTTGTATAATAACACAGAGACACCAGAGTATCTTCCCCACCACCGTTTGTATTACGGATGCTTCACCAAGCTACAAAATTGCAGGAACTAACACAGCCAATTTCTCTAATAACACTACCCAACAAAAGAAAACGTTTTTCATACCTCTGCGATAAAAATTGTGATTCTTAAGGGAAACGGTGTGCTGATTCTGAAAACCGCCATAGAAATCTCATATGACGTCAGGTTAAAAATATATAGAAACAGTTATGTTCTTACCTATGAGGTTTCTGATAATATATGTTACATTTATTATTGTGATGTAATGATATATGGTATAATACATACTTCATATCACAGTCAATTGAGATAAATTCAGAATGTTTTACATGTGTGCAATAATATTTTGACTATACATTTAAGGCATATACCTGTAACTGTGCTTAAATGTGCTTGGTAGCATGTGATTGCCTCTTGTACTCCTGTCTGCTTTCCCTCACAAGAAACTAACAATAATTCCCCATCATTAATGGATCTTTACGACCTCCATGCCTCTTCTACATGACAGAAATGTCCTAATGAAACCGTTTGTATTGTTCATAATTAACATCACCCAGACTCTCCGGAAAAAACATGTCAAAATATGCATGAAGTGAATTTTCAAAGATATTTTATTACACATGTCTTTGTAGCATTTCAAGAAATTTGAGACCAAAGTTTCATAGTTCTTTTTTCCTTTTTGTTTCGAAGAAAACCACACATCGTCTTGTAAATGATTGCCAAGGTGCTAAGTCTACCGTTTATAACGTATTCTTTTTTTTCTTTTTTTTTTTTTCAAACATTCGTCCTCAGGAGTTTTTTGAGATTTGAGGTCCAACAAAAATTCCTTCTTTCAATTTTGTGTAAGGTAACTGCAAAAATTTAGCTTGCAAATATGCATATCCACTACCCTCCTTGTTGAGTGCCTAAACAAAATTCTTCATCGGCCCAAGTTTTTTATGTCAGAGAGGAGAGAAATCTTATCAGGCTGAACCAAAGGTGTTTGTTTTATATTACTCTTGCCTGGGACATATTGCTGCCGCTTGCTCCACTGTAGAACTGCATAATGTTTTTGCGTATCACGGTTGCACCACAAAAAAAGAAACAAACAAAAACAATATTTTCTGAATCCTCCTTGTACTCCAAGCAACAAACCAATTACTTTAAGTTCACCACCTATTTTCCCAACAATGAACCTCGTATTTTAAAACATGTACAATCTTGGCCATACTTTCATAACATTCTTTAAGATCGTTGCCATTATTGAGTAACACAGCCTTTTACGCTGAGCTTTGATGTTTTTTTTTAATTTATTCAATGATCGATCAGCAGTACATGCTTTACAGATCCTTGTTAACTAATTGAATCTTTATGAACTATATAATAACATGTAAGCAAAACCAAGTTGGCTCCTATTATCTATTTAACACTGTGAAACAAAACAGAAAAAAAAACAGTTAATAAAAAAACAAGTAATCAAAGAGATAAGAACAACAGTCATTGTGAAACAATATTCATAGTTTTTTTCAATCAGAGTCACTAAGGAGGAGATCCTGTGGGAGTCGTCTCTTCAGGCGCGTGGGCTGGCGGGTTCATACGCCGATGTCGTACATCACAGCTCCTGGAACATCTGGCAGGTTTGAGAAGAAGCGAGAGGCGATCTGACGTATGTACTGGTGAAGAGGAAGGAGACCAAGTTCTTTATGCAGTTGTTGATTCCTTACGTACCAAGGAGCATCCGTGGCGATGCGCATAAATTGATTTTACAGGACCTGTAGCCTTCGGAGATGAGCGTTGCTAGCCGAACCCCATACCTGGGGAGCATATGTGATAAGTGGCCGGACAAGAGATTTATAGAGAAGCAGGGAGCATTCAATCCCAAGAGGAGTGTGTCTGTGAAGTAGTGGGCGAGCTTTGATGTGTGTATAAACAATCGCCAGTCATCTGGATTATGCTCAATCCCTAGCTCACTCATTACTGCATAAAGAAAGTCCTATGAGTGTAATTTACTATTTCTGAAATAATTAATTTTAGTTAACTTTTTGTTTACCACATCTTGTCGAATGTATCGACAAGTTCCAGAGCAAAGAAGTTGTACGTTACTTATTCTGAATGTGTCTGAAGCTCGATTTATACTTAATATGACCATTTAATGTTTAACATAACATATATCCATAGGACTCACTTATATAATAAAATTAGATATGATAGTATTATATAATATAATGTATTACAATAACAATTTACATGCTTAGGATTATAAAGTAGAAATGTTATTTTCCGCTAAACAAATGAAGTTCGAAATTTTAAGTACCGTTAATACAGTTGGTGGCGCAAGGGGAGAAAATACATGTCTCTGTGATAAATGGAAACGATAAAACTGGTAGGACACAGTGGTTTTTCCATCCCAGATTGATACACGTCTGAAATGACAAAATATTACCTATCTTAATTAAAGAGAAACACAGGTCGTTACTTTTTAAAGCGCTATTGCTGCAATTTAATTAAACGTAGCTGTGCCAGATATAGGGTTATTAAGGTGATTCAACTGCACAGCCATTTCATATCAAAAGTATTTGCGTTTTGAAACAACGAACAAGGAAATTATTTAATTTTCCTTTCGTTACCTATCCTTTATTGCACTTCAAATGTGTGTCTTTCCGTGCTTAAAGTAGTAAAATAACATTAAAAAGAATGACCGCATAAAATAATGATGGGGCACCATCCGTTGTGTAAAATCAAATATAAATATCTGAAGTCCTGAGCAACGGATTATTACAATTAAATTCAAACTAGTAACAAAAAAACCTGCAGGATCGTAATTTATAGACATTACACATGTTGCCACATTGTAACGTCATTAGCTTCTATATCATGGACATAGGTAGCATTAGCCAAAACGCGGACAACAATGTTTACAGTGTTTTGTCTTTGAATTCCTTGTTAAAGAGAAAAAATCTGCTGAAATTCGCATCAGACTTAAAAACGTGTCTACATGGGCGCCAGCAGTGTTTACAAAATGGGTGAAACATTTCAGATGGGAAAGCGAATATCCAAGCTGAGCCTCCCGCGAATTGCCTCCACGGTACACACAAAAAAAAAAAAAAAAAAAAAAAAAAAAAAAAAAAAAAGTTGATGAACTCATTAGAGAAGGCAAGCGTGACACTGTAAATGAAATCGCTGCAAACATTGCAGTAGGATATAGTGCAGTGCAAGAAATGATCGAAAGTTTGATTATCGTTGGGTTAAATAGTTATTGACGAAAGACCACAAACTTCAGAGAACCATAATTCAAAAACTGCCTCAGACATTTCAAAATGGTGAAGATTTGTTTACAGTATTGTAACAGGCGATGAATCCTGGTTACATCAACACGAGTCAGAAACGCCAGATTATGCAATGGCAGAACTTGGAACGGAGATCTACAGTAAGGTACAGTAAAACATCTTAATAGGGACCCCTTTAAACCAGATTTCGCTTAATCCGGACTAGCAACCTTAAAAATAATCTGCGAATTGCTAATTTATAGTACTGCACTAAGAGAAACTTAAGGAAAATGTCAATTTTATTTTTTGCACAGACTGTACAATAGGAATTTCTTAGGAGTACCAGGAATATATTAGTGAAAATGGTACTATTAGGCTGCCCTCCTTCCCACACCCTTGCTGTACCTGCGATAACACTAGCAACTCTTGTCAACTCTTTAGCACTTGCCTTTCTCAAAGCATTGGCCGCGCCGTGGCTAAGTGGTTAGACCACTTGGCTCTCATCAAGGCGGCCCGGGTTCGATCCCAGGTGACCGCAAAGTGAGATTTGTGGTGGACAACACGGCGTTGGAGCGAGTTTTCTCCGGGATCTCCGGTTTCCCCCGCCATTTCATTCCACCGATGCTCCATCTTCATCTCATGTAAAATCAGTGTCACCGCCTGCAGTGCCGCATATAATAAAATCGGGCATTAAACACTTACAGATTTAATTTCATTTCTCAATCATTACGCTCAGTAAACCTACAATGTCATCGGGGAGATTCAAGCATAAATCGCTTACAATACACGAGAAACTGAAAATTATCGAAAGGCTTGAAAATGGTGCGACTCTTGCGTGCACAACGTATGTGTATCTGATTTCGGATCTATGATTTTCAATTTTGTATGTGCAGTAAATAGCATTTCGAACACTACATTTACTAATGCGTGGAAGAAACGTTTGTATGATGACAGTGTTGAATTAGACACGAACGATTGAACTTTTACCAAACACTGGTTGGGGGTGGCGAGAAAGCTGTCACAGTGGACGAGATCGAAGACTAGCTTGACGGAGATGAAGATGAACAAGTATATCACATCATAACTGATGAAGAAATTGTGGAAAGTGTAAGCAATGCAAGGGACACTAGTAGTGAATCTGAAGCTGAGGATGCAGATTTTGGAAAGTGAGGTTAAACAGCATGTGAACTGTGTAATAGACTTGTCGAGAGAACTGAAAATAAACATACTACCAGGATATCAGGAACCTTTGTGATCTCATTGTAAAGGTGACATATGATAAACCACAAAAAAAACGTGTTTTTTTTCAAAACAAATAAAAAATGTGTCTGTTGTATCTCACGTTCTAATAAAATTATACAGTACATACTCTAATTTGATTCGTAATTTTTCTGTGTGGTGTTCATTTCACTTAATCAGGACTTTTGATAATTCTGACATTAAGCCCCAAATGGTCCGGACAAACGCGGTTTTATTGTATTTTCAAATTGCGTGCAAAGAAGTGGACACTGATGAAAAGTGACAGGAGAATCCGTAGTTTAAGATGTCGCATTTATTTGTTTTATCTAGAAAATAAAGATTACGATTTTTAAAAATTGTTACGAACGACTTCCTGCATAGTCCTGGCATAATTTTCTGCTGGTAGATAATTACTCCTTCTCTGTCGCTTTGTTTCAAAAAATGTTGCAGTCCATCCTGGAGTTCGACTTCAAGATTTGACCGGAAAAACCAAATTCTGAGGTCTGAACCCGAAAAAAGAACAGTCTATGAACTACATATTTCAAAAATGAGAAGCTGTGTGAATATCAAACTTGATCCTTGCGCCTAATTCTTTCTACAATGAAAGATAAAAAATTTTCAGAACCCCCCCCCCCCCCCCCGACAGCCTTTATGTGGAAAAACTGCGGTTCCTCTTATTTTCTTAAAAACTATTCAAAGATTTTAATAAACATATTAGTTCTTGGCATAATGCAGGGTTGATCAACAAAGACAGACTGATTTTTTATAGATTTTTATTACTCCATTTCAATGTTTACATGACATTTTTCAAATTAGTTCCCTCCTACTTAAAATGCACTTTTTATAACGTCTCTGTCAGTTCTTGAACACATACTAGAGATCATTCTTTGTCAAGTCCTTGACAATCGCCTCGCTTTTCTTGAGCACTCCAGAGTTTTCCAATTAAATGACCCTAAGCTTTGCTTTTAGTGATGAAATAAAAATATTACAGGGTGCAAGATCGGGGCTATAAAGTGGATGTGGTACACAAGTACTGTTGTATCAAGCCAGAAATTACATGATTTGATTTGCGACGTGAGGCCGTGCATTGTCATGATGAAGTCACCACCACCACCAGTCCGAGAAAGCTCTCGTTGTTTCGTTGCAATGTGCTTCCTCAGTGTAGCCAATACTGACGTGCAATATGCTGCTGTAACAGTAGTGTGAGCGGGAACTGCATGCTGGTAAATCATTCCATTAGAATGAAAAAAAAAATTGTGATCATCGTCACTTTTCCTGCACATGGAACAATTCTTAGTTTCTTCTTCTTCTTCTTCTTCTTCTTCTTCTTCTTCTTCTTCTTCTTCTTCTTCTTCTTCTTCTTCTTCTTCTTCTTTTTTTTTTTTTTTTTTTTTTTTTTTTTTTGAAGAACCTGGCGATTTTCACACTGTACTAGCTTGTTTTCCTTCAGGATTATAATGATGCAGTCTGGCTCATATAATAATGCGATCATTAATTTCAAAAATGCATTCCCTCCATCAGCAAAGAGACGCGTCACCTCCATTGCCTGGTATGCGAAATGTATGTAACATCTTCAAAATAGAGCATTAATACCAACCTACCGATACGAGAGTGCCGCCGCCTACGGACACTATACATAAAAACTGGCTCTTTTCAAACATTTATGTTACACATAGCAAACTATCACGGAAGCTACAGGAAAAATCAATCTCAGTCTTTGTTGATCAGCCCTTGTAGCAAACTGACTTGCTTTAGATAGCCTATTAATTGCTCTTAGTCCCCTTGAATGTTAATTAACTACGAAACCAGTGCTGTAGTTAGGCCGGTAAGTGCCGGAACGCCGAACCACCTTAAATTTGAACAGGTTGTAAGCGTACCGTCTAAATATCGTGAAGTGATAGTTACAATTAAAGACAAAATAATGTTTATTGTTTGTTCTTAGTACTACACTGGAACGGCAATAGCTTTTGTATTAGCCATAAGGCTTCTTTGTATAACAATGAAGCGTCAGACGATGCGAACCGCGATTAAGTGACTTTTGGTGAGTATCACTTAAACCTTTTTTCCCAGTTTGGTGAGTGCCGCCTAAACACTTTTTCCCAAATACAGCACTATACGAAACCATATAGACCAGAAGTAGCTACAGAAAAAAAAATCTGTTAGTTGCACTCACATAAATTTCTTTAACCACTCTTGTACAAATTATTATTACATGCATTTATTCTTCTGTGTACTACGTGTTAATCGAGATAAACATTTACAGAAATGATTTTACTACATATTTCCGTCTGGGTACAAAGACAATAGTTTTAGTAGTCAAATCATATAATAGCTGGTCGCTATATGATGGAAATTTTATTCTCTTTACAGGAATAGGATATTAAAAAAAAGCAAAAGAAAGGAAAAGAAAAAACGAAAACAAACGAATGACTTCCTAATTCAGAAAATCATAAATGTTTGAAAATTCAAACCAATAACAAGAAATATCTCGATAATGGTTTGGCATCTATGAAAATAAAATAAATTGAATGCTTAACGAAATGCACTCACACATAATTCAATATACACAGTCTATTTGTCATGAAAACGCCTTAAACATGCAGTATTTATTTTAATCAGAATTGTTAGAGCTGTTTTTGAAAAATTCACATTTTTGAACAATTTTCCACATAAAAGATAATTTGAGATGGGAGAAATTTTCTTAAAAATCTTTGTGTCGCAACCTTGGAAGATGAACTTAAATATCAAGTTTGGTATTTAACGAACTTTTTGTTTTTGAGTTACACTGTTCACAGAGACACGCACATTATTTTTTCTAAATATGTTTTTTCGCTTTCTTTTTGGATACAGGGGAGAAAATTGTATTCCCAGTGACATCTCTATACTGCATTTCTGGATGGAATGCAATATCTACCTTCTTACTACGTACTCAGCAGAGAAAGGAAGAAAACGTGAATAACGACTTTAGTTTGAAGAATGTATATTTTAAAATCCTATAATTGGAAATTATTACAGAACATCACGGAAATGGTTCATATTACACAAGACAAACAGTATGCTTTGATGAGATCCACATTTTTGTTTGTAAAATTTTGTCTCTCTTATGGTTTACCAGTTTTGCAAAAGCAATTCAGAATGAAGACTTCAGAGGCTATTCGCAGCAAATTTATTTAATGTCATGAAAATATATGAACCATGTGGTAATTTAATACAATCGTTAGAGCTGTTTTTGAGAAATGAATATTTTCTAAAATGTTTCCATGTAAAGGTTAGTTTGAGAGGAGAGATTTTCTTGAATGTCTGTGTACTGTATGCTTGGAAAATGCTGAACTTAAGTACTAGCTTTAGTTTTGAACCGACTGTTTAAGTTACGCATCTGCTCACAGTCACACAGACACACACTAATGCACGCACGCCTTTTTAAAATAAGTCTTATGCTTAGTCAGAGGACCCCAAAACATATTTTCCTTGAAATCCTGACATGGAATATTTGGGTGGAATACAACACTTCCAGTAATAGAGTATAAGCTTGTGTGTCTCAAAAAACGAAAAGTCGGTTCAAAATAGGATTTACGTTCATCTTCAAAGGAAAAGCTCAACTGCGGGCTTCATCACATTTACTTCGGTTTCGAGCTATAAAGGCAACACAATCTTATTTTGCAACACAGCGTCAGCTACCTAGTAAAAGACTTCAATTGCTGCAAGCAAACCCAGATGCGACCGCATTAACGGGAAAATTGCATGGCGTTACAAAGAAGCAAAAGGCAAGCTGAGTCATAGTAAATGTTGCAGCCGAACAAGGATACAAGATGGGTCATGCAACGGAGCAACAGTTGCTAGACTTTGTCTTCCCAATGTTTAAAAGGTGATACTGGTATGTACTTAAACTTTAACACATGCCGCAGTTACGTACAAACCAAAACCTATACGACCTTCGGCCTAAACAAGTATCGAATGCATGACAAGACTTGCAAACAAGAAGATTGTTAAATGACACGACCATCACTTTGATTTAAACAAATGCTTGATTGTTTTATATACTGAAGCAAGTGATGCATTTCACTGTAGTACAAATGTTTACGATCAAGATGGTTAAGTTTGGATTTGCACAGATAAGAAGATCGCACTTTTAATAGTTGCACATGCTTCTTTTTGTATATCGAAAGTATAAACAACTCTTATTCTTCGCCAAAATCAATAATATGCTAAATTAGTCTAATAAAATGACAATAGCAACAATCACGTCGTTACACAATATGAATGATCTACAAAAGTCTTTCGACATCTTCAGTTCTGACAGAACAAATGCACAAAAACAAGCCCCATGTATAAAAAGGCATTAAAACAAAACATACGCACTGACTTCGCAGAAATTCCTTATACAATATTAATTTTGTTTATTTACATTTCATAAAAAAACGTTTAATGCTATGCATTTCCTCCAAAATATATATGTATTTCTTTGTATTTAGGAATATTCTGTTTTATGAATGAAGAATGTTTTTAGCCCACACTCAGTTACATAAACATTTACAATTTACAACTTCCCTCTATTTGGAGTAATACAAATTTATCCTAAGATCCCATACATCCGAACACCATGGTTATACTGTGTACGGCAACCCTTCCCCAACTCTAGCTTCAGTTTATGAGCGTTTCCTTTCTACCTTTTCCCTGAACTTATCCTGCTCCCAATCGCCCTTTTAATTTCACTTTCTCTCTTTCTCTACTTTTTTCATCAGCTTCACTCTTATTGTTTGATTTTCATGCTACACTTCATTAGTCTTCTCTATCATAATCTCCTATAGCCTCACATTCACGGTATATTATCACGTTGCCGCCGTTGCCGTCTTGCTGTGGGAAAGACGAATATGGGTCGGACAATCGCTGCGCCTCTGTTCTCTATGGCCAAAGAGGCACGCAAGACCTTTCCATGGGCTGGAAGTAGCTGACGTCACGAAGACGTCACAAGGCCGAAGCGGAATTGTGTGTTACTACGCAAAAGACCGTTCGAGACTGTAATTCGAGGGGTAGAAGTTTCTTTCCACCCGGCACAGTATATAAGGGTTGAGTTGAGTGCTGCTCCGTAGTGAGGAGTCGGTGCAGTGAAGCAGTTTACCAATCTGTCGGTCAGTTACGTTGTGCAGAGAAATATGGTACCTTACAAGCTCCGTGGTGAGGAGTCAGCAGGCCGTGGAACGGTGCAGGAAGTAGTTCACGAATCAGTAATTGCAACTCCATGGAGAGGAATCGGCGGACAGTAAAACAGCCAACGAAGAAGTTTACGAGCGAATAACGAGGCTGTTGTGTTTCAGTTGGTGTGCAGTTCCGTTAAATTGTGAACTTGTGCGTACGGAGTATTCATCTGACTTTGCATTATTCAGTTACACTGTTCACGCACAAGCGCGCGCTTTTTCTAAAAAAAAAATTTCCCTTTTTTATTCAGGGGGTCTAAATACATATTTTTTTCCAGTGAAACCTCTGTAAGCAACCCTTGAGTGGAATACACTACCTTCTCTACCTACTGCAAGTACATAGTGGAGAATGCAAAGATTATTTGACGTAAATTGTGTGCTTCAACGAGATCTACATTTTTGTATAGTAAGATTATTTATCTCTCACGATTTACCAATTATATAAAAGTAATTCAGAATGAAGTGAACTTCAGCAACTATTCCCAGAAAATTCAAGAGAAATTTTTCATTTGTTATTGAAAACATTTTAAACATGTTACTTTAATCAACACCGTAAAGAGACAATGTTAAACAAATTAAAACTGTTCATGTTATGACCAGCAGGAAGATTCTCCTGAAAATTCTCAAGTCGCATCCTTGGAAAATTATTAACTTAAACACAAAGTTTGGTTTGTAACACAATTTTCGTTTTTGAGTTATGTTGTTCATAGTCATACACACGGACCCTTTCTCCAAACATTCTTTTATTATTGCAATTATAATTATGTTATTATGAATGTTATAATTATTTATTATTTTTAACATATATGCCCTTTGAAAAAAAATAGTAGTTGGCAGAAACAAAGTTCGATTCGGAAAACATAGGAAGCGTTCGCTGATGCTGCATTCACAATATACGCTTTGAAAAGGTAGAGTCATTTAAAAAAAATCAGTGATTTGAATCCCGGTTATGGCATTGAAGTTTTCAGTCTGACTCTACCTTTCCAACTTTGGCCTACACGCGGCTAATGTGAAAGAACAGTTAATTTGTCCAATATACGCTTTGATACCACTCTAGCTTCATTTCAAAGCTATGCGATACACAGGGAGTTTGCCTTGCGCCTTGGCCGTATCCATAGTAGCAGAGCGATAAAACGCATGTGTCTCATAAGTAGACCAACATGAGTTCGAATCCTTGATGCGCATGTTTCTTTGTATTATTGTTGCTTTAATAGCAATGTCTTATGTTTTTCTTGCAGAAGATAAATAATATTTTAAGGCCATTCATTTATAAAAACGCAAATAGCATATTCTTAACGTTTTCAAAATAAATGCAATGTTATTAGAAAATTGTCTTAATATTGGATGTGTAAACACTGGAGCTCATTCATCTGCTATGACTGGTGTTCGCATATAATGCGAAGTATCCTCTCGTGAAAATTTCACTAGGTATTTGGTCACATCCATGCCCCGGCCGCGCTGTGGCTCAGTGGTTAGACCGCTTGGCTCTCACCAAGGCGGCCCGGGTTCGATCCCAGGCGACCGCAAAGTGAGATTTCTGGTGGACAACACGGCGCTGGAGCGGGTTTTCTCCGGGATCTCTGGTTTCCCCTGCCACCTCATTCCACCAGTGCTCCATCTCATGTATCATCAGTGTCATCGCCTGCGGTGCCGTATGTAGTAAAAGCGGGCGTTAAACACTACACACATTTTCATCCATGCCCCGCAGTATAAGGACAGTAATAGAAGCAGAGGGTTTACATTCCCGCTACTAAGTTAATTTCATTTTTATTTGATTTTGCGTATACCAATAAAACATTTATTTCAGTTAGTTGAAAAACAGAGTAAAGTGTTTCAGTTTTTGTGTGAGCATAAATGTCATAAAATCAAGTAAACCTTAGCAATTGCAAGTTATACTACAATGTGCGTAATACACATTGCATATTCCTACAATAAAAAGAATGATGTCCGGGATTCGAACCTTTAGTCCTTTCTAGGTCTAGCTCCACATACTTGTCTATAACCGCTGGCTATCAGTGCATGTTTAGTAACTGAGACTCAATTATGAGTCAATTATGAGATTCAATTTTTTGCACACATTACAATGTGCGGAAAAAGGAAGGAATACCCATGTGGATATGCACGAAACATATGAAACGATGTACAACGTGTGGACATTCTCTTTATTATTATAATTATGAGAGGATTCGGTAGGACGGAGCTAAAGAGACACGTTCCGTGACATCATTGTAAACCGGCCGCGGAAACCATGTGGACTTAAAACACTATAAGCTTCCATAGTCTCCTAATTTATTTTGGCAAAGGGTGTGTGTATATTTCCGATGAAATCTTGACCTTTTATTTTTGGGTGGAATACAACACTTCCCCTAATTGCTATACGTAGTAGGGAAGGTAAAAATGTTTTGCCATACGCTGGATTGGGAACTCCCTGTGACCACCACGAACGAAGGAACGATGACTTGCCACTTCAAACAAGTAGAGAGGTTAAAAATTCAAATAACAAGGAGTATTTCGGAAGTCGTTAAACTACAACCGAGTGTCATAAATGTATGTGTTAACGAGATCTATATATTTTTGTGCGGTAAGTGTTTGTCTATCGCTTACGCTTTTGCGGTTATACTACAATAATTCAAAATGCCCATTCAGCATGAACAGGGCTTCACAAGCTAAGGGCAGAAAGTACAAGATAACCATTTTATTTTTCATACAAATAAATTAAACATTTGGTATTTTAATCGAAATCGTTAGAAAGTTATTTTTTAGAAAATAAAAAATAACGCCAAATGTTCCATGTGAAGGGTAGTTTCGGGTAGGAGGATTATTATGATCATCTTCGTCTTGCATCCTTGTAAGATGCTGAACTTAAACTACGAAATTTGACATTTATCCGACGTTTCTTTTTTAAGTTCTGCTTTTAAACAGACACACGCCGCCGAAACCTTTTTCGCTTTATTTATACAGGATTGTTCAAAGTAAGTATTTCCTGTGAAATCTCGATATCAGATTTTTAGGTGGAATACAATAAAATGTCTACCCATTTACTAAGGTAGAAACACAGAGTTACACGGAAAACGAGCGGATGGCATCTGTGGCTCGCATTTGGGAAAACATGGTAGACTCTTGTATCCGAAACGGTCAGCGATAGATTTCTTCGGACGTAAAAATCCGTATACTTTCTTCGGAAGGGAAGTAAAACTAGTGGTCCCATCGTAGTTTTACTGCACGTAAAAGAACTTCGAACCTGATAAAGAGGCCTCTGAGCAAAATTAAGCGACCTTCACGCCCAATATAGAATAGGACGCTGGGAACCACAGCAGTTAAACAGCGTTCATAAATAAAAGTTCAATTAGTTCACATGCGGAATGTTCTAGGTTCGAGTCACGCTACAACCGCTACTTTGACTTCAGATTTTTTTCCAAGTTTTCTCAGTTCAATACGAGAAGATCGGGGTGAATTATATACAAATTTCACCCACTTTCACTTTTCAGGGCAGCAGGATCAAGCGTGGTGATTGGTAGTATGTAGACATTGGATCGCATACACCTTAGTAATCAATGTACGCACACAGGTAATATACAAGGCCAGACGAGACATCAACAAACGTCCGTGTCAACAAGTATATGTAGACATTGGATCGCATACACCTTGGTAATCAATGTACGCACACAGGTAATATACAAGGCCAGACGAGACATCAACAAACGTCCGTGTCAACAAGTATATGTAGACATTGGATCGCATACACCTTAGTAATCAATGTACGCACACAGGTAATATACAAGGCCAGACGAGACATCAACAAACGTCCGTGTCAACAAGTATACCGAAGCGCTGTGTGTGTGCACACTCTGGTACAGATACAAAATGTAAGCTACGTTACAATATGTCATCCTCTTCATTGCTTTCGATGCGGGAATTACAGTGAACAACCATGTACATTCGTAAATTGTCCAATGTGAATTTTCTGCACCTTTCGCCGAAACAATGTAAAAATATTGGGAGAAAGTTCGTTTAACGTCACATGACGTTAATGGTGCATATGAACAGTACAAATCATTTTCATGTGTTTGTCCGAGACTTACTTTATTTCCTATATTACGCAGCACAGAAAATCCAGTATTTTTGTGTAGAATACTGGACTTTTTTTTTCCTCGTTTGGTAGGTGGTGCATTCTCTGTATTGTTAATTTTTGCAGACACCTCCTCGACTGTTTTTAGACATCTCGAAATTACATTCTTCAAGCTGTTTAATGGTTGTTGATAATACCCAAAACTTTGATTTATAAAATGGAGATTGCCAATACTTGTGAAAGTAGTGGTATTAACGCAATATGTCAAACACCTTGCACTCCCTGGAAGGCAGATCCACCAGCGTGGTGAGCAGTAGTTGTAATGAAACTAAAGCTACGCGTTGCGAACCGGACTATCCCTGCGTGTTGTTTCCGGGACTGGCGTCAGCAGTTATATACTACGAGACTCGTAAACTTAATATGCCTTTAAAAGTGTATGGGATCCGATGCCTGGTAATATTCCTCGCATTGAACTGTTTTTTTTTCTTCCCCCCCCCCCTGTAGCATCGAGACGTACACCTGTGGATAAAGTGCCGGGAGTACAATCTGACATACCTTCCTCCAGAGGTTCAGTAGGCACTGCTGAATTCCTCTTCCGTATCTATACCCAATATAAAACGCGAATTTTTCATGTTTCCTAACATTCCGTTGAAATATACAAAATAACGTAGGTACCACGTTCCAAACTTTCTCTAAAACTTGTGGCGAGTTGTGCCGGTTTTCACGTCTTCTTTCTGAAAATTGACTGTTTCAACCAAACCGTAGTTAAACTGGAACGCCCCACTGCGTCTCATTTGAAACAGTTGGATTTCACCGTTCCAGTCTAAAAATCTTTATGCTGTATCTGCGGAAAGCTCTGATATTCCTTCTCAAACACAGATTCAACAATTGTGCATGAATGTCAGTTTCTAAATAGATGAGGTCCTCAAATTCACATAGGTCACCAGGTTTTGAGAATGCTAATACGGAACAGGATGAGAAAAATAGGTTTAATGAGAGTAATTGAATGTATAGTGACTTGTCTCTACCACCACTAGTTACTTTTAAATAAAGAGAAAACAACGGCTATACGTTCCCATAATGAACTTCATAGGAATATTGTATATTCAAAAATTTATCAGAGGCAAGACGAGATATAGGGCCGCCCCATGGCTGAGTGGTTAAACCGCTTGGCTCTCATCAAGGTTCTATCCCAGGCGACCGCAAAGTGAGATTTGTGGTGGAGAGCATGGGACTGGTTTTCTCCGGGTCCTCCGGCTTCCCCCGTCAGCATTCCACCAATTACCCCATCGTCATCTTTCCTATCATTCATCTCGCCCTCATATATCATCCAATTCCTTCACCTTCACACCAGGCATTGGGCTGATCACCTGATCTCAGTAAGATGTGCTTCTTAGGTCAGTCAGATTTATGTCCAGTGTAGATGTCCTTAGGGTAGTTTATTTCACATATAGTCTACGTGTATATGGCATAATCTTTTCGAGGAATTCTAAAAAGCAGTATAACAGTTTTCAGGATGCAAAAGAAAAGAATACGAATTATTTAAGAATAATAATACGAATAATTCTCCAATAAAGCTGGCTGCAAATCTAATTTTTAAAAATATAAAAGACTGTTTTTACTATGAATGTTTATAGATGAAACACTGAACTTTACAAAAGAAAACTTAAATTGCTTCAAAACAAATGCTGAAGTTGAATCACTAGAGCAAACAATAATTTATTTATAAACTTACACAGAACCAAACCCTATGAAAATAGCTTCACATATGCTGATCTAAATTTATATAACAAACTACCCCAATGTATAAGAGTTACTGAATCCCAACATAAATTCAAAAAGGTTTTATTTAATTTCTTTTTAGACTATGGCTTTAATATGTAGTGTAGATGAATTCCTGCATCATGAAGTTGGCTAAATTGTACGTTTGTAAATTATTACTTTTACTACTCAAAATCTTTCTTTATACTCTTATAAATCTTGGACTCTCTCTTTTCTTCTTCCTCTTTCATAATTTGCATTGAATCCTATATCTCTTCATTTGCATTCATCCATTTATAGCTTCACGGGTGATCATCTTGATAGATTTTGCCTAGCATTTTAAACTGACTTGTCCTATAACATGTATCACGTTTCTATGGATGAAATAAATACAATATAGTACACCCATTTTCTCGTTTCACTGGATCTATTGAATGTTAATATGGCGTCTATGATTTGTGTGAATACCCATAGCTATGCGGTACACAGCTCCAGAGAACCAGGAAACTGTCCAAATTCAGTAAAGATATCACTCTTATTGGCAAATATGATATATGAACTGGACAAATAACACTCAAACTCAAGGTTCACAAAGTTACGACAAATCTTTAGTGTACAGAATCGCACACTTTGCCTTGGTAATATTAATAAATGAATAGTGCCGAATTCTATCTTAAAGTTTACAGACAGATGCTGTTACAAAGAGGTTATGCCATGTAAAAATGAAAGTAAAAGCGCACAGTAACCTCAGATGCATGAAAAAATTACGATTCTTACCATTTATTCATTTCTAATCTAATGGTTTAGCAATATACGCTTACTCATTTCCACAGCGAAGTATTAACTTTTTATGTAACGACATAAACTCCTTTCTGACTTAAGGACTTTAAGGACTTTGGATACGACTCATTTTACCTAACGATATAAAACTCGAAATGAAATGAAATGTGTAGTGTTTAACGCCCGCTTTTACTACATACCGCACCGCAGGCGGTGACACTGATGATGCATGAGATGCAGATGGAGCACCGGTGGAATGAGTTGGCGGGGGAAACCGGAGGTCCCGGAGAAAAAACCCGCCCCAATGCCGAGTTGTCCACCACAAATCTCTCACCCGGGCCGCCTTGGTGAGAGCCAATCGGTCTAACCACTGAGCCACGGCGTGGCTAAAACTCGAACATTTTATCACTTCTGTTTATGCAGAACTTTGGACATGGCTCATTTCACGAAATGATGTAAAACTCCAACGTTTTACTGGCTAAGTTTACGATTAAGGACTTCTGATTTCGTGTTATGTAACGATATGCTATTCTAAATAGAATATAAGTAAGTGGAATATCAAATGAAAAAAAGTCATTATTTTATTTGTTCACAACCGCGGGAATTAGGAAGTCCCATGAGTTTCATAGAGACAAGCTTCTAGAGCCTCAAATAAGAAAGACCCCTACATGACAATTGTAATTAGGAAAGCTGGCCTCGTCGTGGCCGAGTGGTCAGACCACTCGACTCTCGACCAAAGCGGCCCGTGTTCGATCCCAGGCGACCGCATGTGAGATTTGTGATGGACAGAGTGGCGTAGAGGCGGGTTTCCTCCGGGTGCTCCGGTTTCCCCCGCCATCTCACTCCACCGGTGCTCCATCTTCATTTCATGTATCATCAAAGTCACCGCCTGCGGTGCCGTACGTAGTAAAAGAGGGCATTAAACAGTACAAAAAAATTAATAACCGGGTAAGAACGTAATGTGAGACTGATGCTATACCGACTCGGTAAAAACATCAGACCATTTCCATTTTAACCTCACCTCGTATTTGGAACTTACACGGGTAAAACATAAGCTATAAAATATGAATTGCAAAACATGCGAGTCACATATTTTCATTTCTGTACATCGACAGCTATGTAATTAATTACAGAGCGATATAACCGCGCATGCGATTTCCACTTCAGCAACACTGAATTGTATCAGCAATAAATCATATTATACGTTAATTTAACAACTATTACAGCCTAAACATACCAATAGCCTACAATTTTCATAACTTCTTGATAGGCTTACGCGCATTAGAGATTGCTTTTCTACCCTGATAATGAAGAAAAAAGTAACTGTTCCTGGAGCAATGGTTTTATAACATTCATTTGCGTACCACACTGCTGTATTTCGAACAATCACTTCACTGGCTGTTGTACTAGTGGTTTGTAAACGCAGATTATTTCATATGTTTTGCATAGTAACTGAAATTATAAATATTTTTTAATTTATTTATTTTAGGTCGCATGTACAACTAGATCATGAGCGACCATGTAGATAAAAAAAAATTACATTGTGAAATTATACATTTACTACTCAGGTTCTTAATCTGTAAATAAAGAGGAAAACAAAAAAGCTTAAATACAAGTTCATATAAATCCTTATAACCCAAAGATAACGAGTTAACACCTTCAGTATGTTCCAAAGGAGAACGGCCGCCGATATGACCATAGCAGTTAAAGGCGGGGTATAAATGGAACAAGCAAAAAAAAAAAAAAAAAAAAAAAAAAAACCTTATCTTTCTTTGCCTTTATTTCCACTTGCCGCTGGTGCTGTTATTGGTGCTTATATTAATAAAAGTTACGTCGGTATAATAAAATGTCAATCATAGTTGATATTTATTATTATTATTATTATTATTATTATTATTATTATTATTATTATTATTACTATTACTATTACTATTACTATTACTATTACTATTACTATTACTATTACTATTACTATTACTATTACTATTACTATTACTATTACTATTACTATTATTATTATTATTATTATTATTATTATTATTATTATTATTATTATTATTATTATTATTATCATTATCATCATTATTATTATTCAAATTTCACTCAATATGCATATGGTGAAAATGCTGTAATAAATTCACTGGCGTGCTCTAAGTCATTTAATACAACTGTATTTCGGTTTTTGCATTATTAAGCAACCATAATTAAATAAAACAGAATAAAGCATTTAAAATTTATCCGCTCTAAATGCAATTCGTTCAAATCTCCAGATCTTCTGTGTCGATACAGCAAAGCATGAACGCTAAAACCCACAATGTAGAAGGTTTCAAGTACAGTCTATAGTTCAAAAGGTTTACCTCGGTGCTTTAAAACAATTGCGAATGACATGTCATTTTCAAAAGAAATGAAAGTAAGAAATTTAATTACCAGACATAATGATTGTTAGTCCGCACTGGGATACAGGTTTCTTTCTTTTGACAACTTAGCATACCTACTCACAAAATTATTTTTGACCAATATGAATTAACAGTTACAAAATGCTATTTTGGTTATGTACAATTAAAATACAAATTTGGCTGATCATAAGTTACAAGCTAACTGTAATTCTTCCAAAAATCTGAATATAATATCTACCGTGTTATTAATTAACAAAATAAATCATTGATATGAATGCTGTATACAACAAACTTGAAAACAATAGCTTGTGCCTTCCATTTCAACGTGAATTCTCGGTTAAAAATGATATCCAATTCATAAGAATACGCGATAATCTGATAAGCACTTTAAATCCGACTCAATTTATGAAATACATAGACAGGAACACGTTGCCTAAGGTGAGGAATTCTTAGATCTTCTTGGAATGTATTTTGAAATTCTTGTTAACAATCAATAGACAATATTTGTTCCATTTATATGTCCCCTGACAGTCTAGTTTTTCCTTTAAATTATACAGAAATGTCTGCTAAAACAAATATCGTCGCACAAGCAAAATACACATTTATTAAAGTTTATGTTTTAAATAATGTGTACGGTGAAACTGTCTTAATTATTTCAAACCAATTTACTCCTTTAAGTTCATACGTCCTGTAAAACACCACCTTATTTAATACATACATACGGCACCTCTGACCGCAATAGCTGAAGCCCAAAAATTGGGTTAAATTATATTAAAACAACATTTAATTATCAGCATTGCTTTATATTTCCCAGAAAAAGTGCAGCATATTTTCGCTGTTTATTCCAAACCTGAAATAAGATGCAATAGAACAACAAAAACTGAAAACTGACGTATGATATTGTAGGATTTTAATTATTTGCGATTACAATACATCCTCCTGTGTCAAATCTTCTCCTGCTGTACGTAACAATGATGCGTAGGATTTAATTGCCATCTGGCCTAATGTATGCAGCAACAAACAAGCTTCACGTAAACACAAATTTCACCAAACACTTTACGCATGCTCTTTCGTGATCACAGACAAACAATACAAAGTTTTTTGAACATTGCGAGGTTTTAGAAACAAAACAATAAAAGGACTTACCTGGTTCCGATAAACCAATTGATAATCCGTGAATTATGAGGAAGATCACGGCAAATATCATACTACTCCCCCGCTCAATCAACGCCATTTCTGTTTCTACCTTTCACAAGCGATGGATCTAATGAACTGACGTCACTTGCATCCTAACTTGCAATGGTGCCATGTTAGTCTTCTCGAGAGAGGAGAGGGTGGCATCTGGCAAAAAAGGGAAACGTCTGACGTCAGTCTCACTCGAGTTACTCTAGTCTTCAACAGTAGCGCTAGTGGCGAATTCAGCGCGAAGTATTTGAATGGCCCCATTGGTCTCTTACATAATTTGAACGTCCAGAATGAGAGCTCCATGCTCAATTTTCATTATTTGGTTGTACGGTGTTTATGAAATACATTTTTATTTAGATCAACAACTTAGTCTATTCTAACAGCTACATTAACACTAATGAAATACAGAACTGAAAGTCCAAATATTTCAGAATGTCAATTAACAAGACCATAAACAGGAAGTTGTGGGCGCCGGGGTAGCGCGGTGGTTTCGTTCGCGGCTCCCGTTCTAAGGGTCCCGAGTTCGATTCCCGGCTCTGGGGTTGGCGATTTTAAGTCGGCCCTATCCACGCCTTCACCTCTGTCTAGCACACGTGAAGTATCCCCTATGCCCAACGTGGTTCGGAGTCCACGGTAAAAACTGTAGGTCCTCTCACCTCACCGCCATCTTCACTATCACCCTATCATCGGAGGTAATGGACACCGCCCTCTGGGTGCCTCCACCTGAGAAATGGGTCCGGTCATCACTTGGTGGGGTGAGGTTACCCCGAAGGCCAAGGTTGCCATGTGGGGAGTGTTAGTAACTAACTAATAAACAGGAAGTTTAGGTAAGGAAAACTCATTTCAAATGAAATTAAAAAAATCTACTCCCATCTCTTTCACATTCTCATTGTATAATATGCAGTTAACAGCATTAATGGTAAAACGGTCTTGAGAAATGAATGCTCATTACATAAATGACACCTGAATATATATAATTATATCACTATGCTTAACCTGGAGTATGTATTTATCACCAAATACATTTCCCATTAATTATCACTTAATGCCTATCCAAGTTTCCAAGACTCTGCCTGTTTAAATCAAAGACGTTTAAGTCTTGCAATTTAAGCATAGTAATATGGCTCAAAAATGTCATGAAAGCTACAAAAGAAGAGAGAGACATTTCATCAGGTTATTTAAAAAAGAAAAATCTATTCAAAAAATTGGATAAACCATTGGAAAACCTACCAAAACAAAACTTACGAAAATTAATCAAGAAGGGGTCGTCCTGCAGTTCTATTTGAGATGGAGAAACGACAGTTATTTAGAGAAGTCAAGAAAAATCCTAAACTAAGTGCTTCTAAACTTGCTATTGCAGTTAAAACACACACAGGAAAGTTTGTTTCAGCACAAACTATAAGAAACATGCTTTGTGAAGCTTAGTATGGAGGCCGAACAGCCCGTAGAAAACCATACATCAGTAAAATCAACAGAAAGAAGTGAGTTGCTTTTGCAAAAAACATAAATACAATGGGTTTGATTTCTGGAAGAAGGTTGTATTTACTGATGAGAGTCAATTTGAGCTCTTTAAGACAAAAGAGTGAGTAATAGTTTGGAGAAAAAAGAATTGTGAGCCTGAGGAGAAAAACATAACAACTTCAGCTAAACTTGGATGCAGTTCAGTACTTGTCTGGGGCTGCATGATTGCAAATGGTGTGGGGAATTTGTGTATTTTTGATGGAATTATGAACCATAAGGTTCATATAAACATTCTGAAAACACATCTGTCCAGAAGTGTGAATAATATGGGTCTTTCTGAGGATTATATTTTCACACAAGATAATGATCCAAAATGCACAGCTCTAGATTCAAGGCTATGGTTGTTGTATAATAGTCCACGATGGATGCCGACACCACTGCAATCCTCAGACATGAATTCAATAGAAAATTTGTGGAGTATATAGGACAAAAAATATTGGGAACAAGAGATATCTAATATAAAGGATCTAAAGAATGCTGTACTACAGGAATGGCATAAAATTACAGTAAATACAACACAATCTTTGGTAAAATCCATGCCAAGGAGAATGCAAGAGATTATAAAGGGGAATGGAGGACCTACTAAGTATTAACTGTAACATTCTACACCATTTTCAGCATGCAGACGAATACTTATTTTGTATCCTATATTGTATCTTTTCTTTTGAATGTTTAACTATGTTTATGTGAATAGATACTATGTGTTTCTTTATTGTATTCTCTTTATCATTAATCAGTAAATAAGACAGTTTCCCTGCTGTACTTTATTCTGATCATTTTCCATTATCCATACATCCTTAAACATAAACTCATGCATTAGACGAATACTTTTTGGAGTAACTGTAAGTGGATAACCTTTACTCAAATTATAGTGAGCAGAAACCAGATATTCCGGATCATTGTCAGTATAATTATAGGTATTACTCAGGAGATGTTGGAATAGGCTGGGTTAGTGGTACTTTGTTTACATTCAAGTAAGCTGCACTCACTATGCACAAGGACAGTTGTAAATATACAATGCTAAAAATATGTTTTCTATGTAGTAAGATTCCTGCTGTTGTCAACAATACAAGATTGCATTTTTGGGGTAGAAACACCTGGTTCATATCTCTAAAAGTCAAAATTGAAGGCATTTAATGCTGATGGTAACATTGTCACAAGCAAGCAAAAACAAACAGAAGGTAGTACAAAATTGAATCGAGAATATATTGACACATTGCTTCACTCACACTGTTTATTCACAGGACATGTTTCAAGAGCTCTTGCTCCTATCCTCAGCTGATACTCGACTAGTGCAAGTTGTAGTGGTTTCTTCTTTCTCCGTATTGTCAATAGATGGCGTGATGTACTTGTCAAAGATGTCCGGTGGTAGAGTTTCAAAATTCATGACTCTATGACGATTTTTGTTAATGAAGATTTTTTCCCATACGGAAAGGTCTATGGGGTGATTAACGTATTTTATTAGAGATGTTTCCAAATTGATGTCATGTCTAGTATTCAAAAAATGAAAAGCCACTGCTGATTTTTCTGTTTCACCATTTTTAATGTTTCTCATATTTTCTTTAGTTCTGATGTTAATATTTCTTTTTGTTTTTCCTATATAAATTTTAGGGCAAGTTTCACATTTGATCTCATAGATTCCTGGTTTTTCTTTGGTAGTGATTGAATTTTTGGGAGGGCCTTTTAACAAATTTCTGATATTAAACCTGTTTTGAGGTGCAAGAGTTATGTTGTGTTTTGAGAAGATTTTTTGGAATTTGTTATAGGCTGATGGGTGGAAGGTGAATTTTTTAAAAAGTTTTTTCTCTTTTTCTCCTGTAGGTTCTAGGGTGGTGGTTTCTTTTATTTTCTTAGCTTTTTTGAGTCTGTTAACAGTTTTGTCTATTAAATTTGGGTTGAAACCGTTGGATATAGCTACTTTTTTTATGTGTAGGTATTCTTCTTGATAATCTTCTCTGTTTAGTGGAAAGTTGATCATCCGAAAGATTAAACTGTTGAAAATGGCATGTTGGTGTTGTTTTGGGTTGAAACTGTTGTTCTTAATGTAATTATCTGTGTGTGTCGGTTTCCTGTAGATACCAAAAGTGAGTTTGTTGTTCATTTTTTTGATCTTGATGTCCAAAAAGGGGAGCACACCATCCTCTTCTGTTTCCAATGTAAATTTTATAGCTGGATTTTGTATATTCAAAAGTTTAAGACCATATAGCTGGATTTTGTATATTCAAAATTCTTAAACTTTTGAATATACAAAATCCAGCTATAAAATTTACATTGGAAACAGAAGAGGATGATGTGCTCCCCTTTTTGGACATCAAGATCAAAAAAATGAACAACAAACTCACTTTTGGTATCTACAGGAAACCGACACACACAGATAATTACATTAAGAACAACAGTTTCAACCCAAAACACCAACATGCCATTTTCAACAGTTTAATCTTTCGGATGATCAACTTTCCACTAAACAGAGAAGATTATCAAGAAGAATACCTACACATAAAAAAAGTAGCTATATCCAACGGTTTCAACCCAAATTTAATAGACAAAACTGTTAACAGACTCAACAAAGCTAAGAAAATAAAAGAAACCACCACCCTAGAACCTACAGGAGAAAAAGAGAAAAAACTTTTTAAAAAAGTTCACCTTCCACCCATCAGCCTATAACAAATTCCAAAAAATCTTCTCAAAACACAACATAACTCTTGCACCTCAAAACAGGTTTAATATCAGAAATTTGTTAAAAGGCCCTCCCAAAAATTCAATCACTACCTAAGAAAAACCAGGTATCTATGAGATCAAATGTGAAACTTGCCCTAAAATTTATATAGGAAAAACAAAAAGAAATATTAACATCAGAACTAAAGAACATATGAGAAACATTAAAAATGGTGAAACAGAAAAATCAGCAGTGGCTTTTCATTTTTTGAATACTAGACATGACATCAATTTGGAAACATCTCTAATAAAATACGTTAATCACCCCATAGACCTTTCCGTATGGGAAAAAATCTTCATTAACAAAAATCGTCATAGAGTCATGAATTTTGAAACTCCACCACCGGACATCTTTGACAAGTACATCACGCCATCTATTGACAATACGGAGAAAGAAGAAACCACTACAACTTGCACTAGTCGAGTATCAGCTGAGGATAGGAGCAAGAGCTCTTGAAACATGTCCTGTGAATAAACAGTGTGAGTGAAGCAATGTGTCAATATATTCTCGATTCAATTTTGTACTAGTTTGTGCTTCACTGTCCCTACGCTTCTTTCAAGTTTAAACAGAAGGTAATTTCATAAATCTATTTAAGGAACTCAAACAATAGAACTAATATATTTGATAGCAAAGACATTGACACAAACCAAATATTATACCTCAGTAACACTTGAAATGACAAAACTGTAACACTTGCCCTTGCATGGATGTTATTTAGATGTAAAATTCCTTAGAAAAACTTTAAAATGGCTGTGGTATGCTATTTATTGAACATACAAGATCCATAGATTTACATATATTTTGTTTTTAGAGTTGGATGTAGAATTTAATGCATTCTTCTGGTAAAAGTTGAAGGTATAACTATACTAAACGTCTTTTGAGCACTCCATGATTGAATATTCATACATTTATTCAACAGCTAGAAAGTGCTCCAAAGTTTAATTCAAAGAAAAAACTCAAGAGAAATTAAAATTTATGGAGTTTTTAACACACATTATTTGAATTCTCTTATGACTACATTCATATATCAATTTTACAAATTTATTAACTTCAGAGACCGGAACAAGAATTAAAAAAAATTTTTTTTTTAGTTAATTGATGGAAACTAATCATTTCTCCACACTAGCCATATATAGGCTAAGGTTTTTGATAGAGAGAGTCAACATGAAAAATTCAAAGCCATGGCCAGTATTTGAATCACAGATGTGCTGGTTTACATCCAGTCACTCTAACCCATTGAGCTACCATGGCCAACATGCCATTCTGACATTAAATTCTTATTTGACTCGTATATTTCCCTGGTAAACCACTAAGGGCTCTCACATTAGAGATACACCATCTGTGGTGACTACTATCGCAAGTACTTGAGTCCCAGGCTTCATCGTTTAACTCTTATTATTTTAGTTAATTGATAGAAATTAATCATTTCTCCACACTAGCCGTATATAGGCTAAGGTTTTTTATAAGAATCAAAAATATCTGTATCAATGTTGATAAATTAGATTCAGTGCTAGTTTCTTTAGTTATAAATGTATGTTCTGATCAGTACTCAAATTGCTCATTTTAATTATGTGTAAAAACAATATGTAACAAAATATTACCATAGAAGGGTGTCTTTTCCAAAACTGACAACCTTTACATTTATTCACAAATTACAATAATAATCTTATAGTTATCCTCTATGGTCTAGAGGTAACAGACCAAACTCTGGTTCCCAAGATTGTGGGTATAAAAATCTTTAGTATGGCTTCCTTTGGAAGGGAAGTAAAGCCAGTGGTCCTGTATTTTATGGCACGTAAAAGAACCTAAAATTTGACAAACAGGCCTCGGAACACGATTAAACAGCTTTATATAGAATGGAAAACTGAGAACCACAGAAGCTAAAGAGCATCCATAAATAAAAAACTCAATTTCAGTCATCTTAAGACCTTTCCTATTCATCAAATGTCACTGTCTCTAAATGCAGACAAAATACCAAAGAGTTTTAAACATCAAAGCAACAAAGGTTAAATAGACATCAGAACATTGTATAAATAAAACATTCAATTTTATCTGCTTGATAGAAATTCTAATGGCATAAACAACTCATAGCATAATAATATTTATTTTAAAGTGTTCCTTAAATCATCATAGCAGCGAAGAGACTTCACTATCTTGATATGATTACCAGATGAGCAAATAAAACTTAAATCTCATTAAATATAACAAAATAGGAATGCTTTGTATATGACCAAAGTGAGAAAACAGTAAGTTTGAAAGAAAATAATAAAATACATGTAATATTGAATTTCTTACTCATATTATTAACAAATTCCTTCCAAATATACAGCTATTACAGATTTCCAGCTTTCCTTTCCAAATTAACTTTTTGAATGTAAGCTATTGAAAATTAAGGATATTCTACCTACTTAAAATTCTACTTCCTTACTAAAACTTAAGTTACCAACTTTTGAACCTCAGGAAAAAAGAGAGAGGGAGAAATATGGAGTATCTAGGAGTATCAAATCTAAGAACCAAAAACAAAAGGATAACTCCTGGTATTATAAAATCAAGCACAGAATCAAATATTTATGGTTAATACGGCTAGTTTGAAGGAATGATTAATTTCCATCAATTAACTTAAATAGAATCAAATCCCTAAGTAGAATGTGGAAAACCTAAAAGACAACAAACCACAAACTACTTAATGCAAACCTCATACATAAATCACAAAATAAATCAAAAGCAATGTGAAGCTTAATAAAATGAGAAATCAACAAGAACATATATATCGAGATTCAACTGTATTGGAACACCACAGTGAAGCGAAAAATTATTAAATTTTAGATGAGTCGCATTTTTTACACATCTGCTTCACTTTCGTACCTATTGTAAAATTACTAGGAAACACAGCATGGGACCACTTAGAAGCCAAATCATTTGAACATATCAATTATAAAGTCAAAGAGAAAGTTTATCGTCAAAATAAGAAACTAAAACGTAATCATAATCATTGGCAACCAAAACATAACAAAATTTCAGCAAAGAACACATCCCTAGATAGTGTAATTAATCTCTCAAAGCAAAATTTTAACAACGAAGAAAAAGATGTACTTAACCAAGGCCTAAAAACATGTATAACATACTCCAGCAACCCGGATGAATTCATTGCAGACATAGAATTAGCAGTAGAAGGCTTGGAAACCATGGACAAAAATATAATTAGAAAAAAATCAGCTCCTATATTGGAAAACTTAATAAATAAAAAGCCAATAAAACATTTGAAACAAATTCAGATAATTAAATCTTTAAGGAAAAAGGATGTAATCTTCTCAAGGGCTGATAAAGGGAACAAAATAGTAATCTTAGATACAGCTACATACAAAGAAAAAATGTTAGAGTTACTACAACAAAAAGAATTCCAGGAAATAGATTCTAATCCACTCAACCGATGCATAAAAGATGTACAAAAAACCATCATTAATAGTAAAATTTTAACAACTACAGAACAAAAAACTATCAAACCAGACAACCCTACCCTTGCAAGAATATATGGTTTGCCTAAAATACACAAACCCAACATACCCATGAGACCCATTGTAAATAATATAAACACTCCTACTTACCTTCTGGCAAAATGGCTAACCAAAAAATTTCAGTCCTTTCCACAATTCCATACTCTGAGTATAAAAAGCTCTTTAGACCTGGTAGAAAAAATTCAAAATCTTAAACTAAAACCTCATGACACTTTAGTATCCTTTGATGTCCGCTTCCTCTTCCCTAGCATTCCATTAGACAAACTTTTGATTCAACTGAAAAAATGGCTAAATTCTACAAACCTGGATGCCAATGCAATAGAAGAATATGTGGCAATGACTGAATTATGTATACATCAAAATTATTTTGTCTTCGATGGAAAATATTACAAACAAATTTCAGGACTAGCTATGGGAAGCCCGCTATCACCATTTTTGGCCAATCTATACATGAGCTTTTTCGAAACACATATTACTAAAGCCTTCCCTCATATGTTTAAAACATGGTACAGATAAGTAGACGACATCTTTGCAATAGTGCCCTACAAACTAATAGATGATGCTTTGAAACTACTCAACCTGCAAGAACCCAGCATACAATTCACAGTAGAAACTGAAGAGGACTGTACTCTACCTTTTTTAGACCTTAAAATCAAAAAAGGCAATGAAAAACTAGAATTTGGCATTCATAGAAAAGCAACACACACAGATAATTACATCAAAGCAAATAGTTTCAACCCAATTCCACACAAACATGCAACCATCAACAGTCTGACACACAGATTAGTAAATCTACCTCTCAGCCAGCAAGAATATCAAAACGAATACCATCAAATCTTAAAAACTGCAATTAAAAATGGATATGGAAAAAACCTTGTAGATAAAAAACTAAAATTATTCAAACTTCAAAAGAAATTAAAACAGATCACAGCTCTCACACCAATAAAACAAGAAACTAGATTTGCTAAATTTACTTACCACCCCTGGGCCACAAAAAAGTTCCAAAAATATTCAAGAAATACAATATAACATTGGCACCAAAAAACAATTACAACATTAAAAACCTACTTCACAGTAATAATACTGATAAGATAAAACCAGAGGAAAAGTCAGGCATTTACAAAATTAAGTGTAAAGACTGTGAAAAAATTTACATAGGAAGGACAAAAAGGAACATAGGCACTAGAAAGAAAGAACACTTCAGGCACTTAAGATACAAAAATATTGATAAGTCCGCAATAGCAGCTCATTTCTGGTCTGAAAATCATGAAATTGAAGATGGCACAGAATTACTAAAATACGTACAAAAACATAGTGAACTCGTCATATGGGAGAGGATATACATAGAAAAACATAAAAACCAACTAATGAACTTTGAAATCCCGCTAGAAGAGAATCCCACATTTCAGTTCATCACTAAATCAACAGATGGCAGCAACAACCCCAGAATTACCCACACCGCTGGATCTAGCGTCAGTCGCACAAGAGCCGTAGATGCAAACGAAGATTTGCGAAACATGTCCTCAAAATAGGTACGAAAGTGAAGCAGATGTGTAAAAAATGCGACTCATCTAAAATTTAATAATAAGAACATATATCTTAGAATTGTATAAAGATGAGTTGGAGTGAGGGATGAGTATGTGGGCTTTAAGGGCTCGTTGATAAGTAGGTAATTTGAACCTTATAAATTAATAATACATCATAGTTTCTAAAACTTGTAAGTGCAAAAATAAATGTTAGACATAATGGAATCAAATAAGTGATACAAAATAAGCAGCCAATCTTGTTAATACTATTACATGAATATAACTCAATATATGTAATATAGCAGCGCACAGTATAATTTCTAAGAGTCAATCAGACACCCAAAATAATGTAATAACATATATTGGAACGCGAGCGCTGGAACACCCTGTGAAGCAGCTGGGAGCGGGAGACAGGGAAGGTTCGGTTAGCCACGCCCTCGCCTCGTTTGTCCTATAGTGGTGACAGGCTGTGGTCAGGGGAAAAACATGACTGTGTCGCCTGTTTCTCTACACCTGTTTCTCGAAATTACGTAATCTGGAACATTCCCCTGGTCACTAGAAACCGGCGATATTCCTATATAAAGAGGGTTACAGACGGACAGAGTGGGAGTCAGTCAGTCAGTTGGTTAGTGTGTGTGAGTGAGGACAGTTCTTGGTGTAAGAAGGCAGTGTTAGTCAGTGACGTGTTAATGAACGGAAAGATTGTGCAACGGAAGACTGTACGTAACTGTGAATGTGTACCGGAGCTTACGTAACCGCGAGTACAGTGAAATTGTAACGGACGAACTGGTGAATTGTAATTGTTGCAGCACGTAATTCTGTGTAATTGGCAAGTGTTTAACTGTAAGTCGGTGGAAATAAAGAACATTGTTGAGTGGTGAAATTGGACTTTTCATTTCACGAACCCACAAAGTCACAATATTTATTTCTCAACTCACTGCAAAAGGAAGAAAATATGTCGGAGTCATGCTATGGAATGTAGAAGGTCTAAAATCCCTACTAAATTACTGACACAACCTTCTTCATAGAAGACCTGATGACAGCCCATTGCCTGATACCAACAGCACAAAGCATCAGATTCCTGGAAAACTGGAGACAAAAGGCAACAGATATAGATCTTGGACTTCTTAACACTCCAAAGATGACAGAGCCCTTCTGACAGATGCCAGCACACCATATGCACAGGACCATGCAATAAACACCATATTGTTAATGTAAAGAAAGAATATTGTCTCTGTCTGATGTATCAGTAATTAATTTTGCACACAATATGTTAAATAAAATTCTTTATATATAATATGTAGCACATATTTTATCCAGGTAACAGGGGTGGAATTGGTCAATGTAATTAAATGTAAAACATTTTCAGGTATCAGTGAAATTTCTGATCATCTTATAAATGAATTCTAGTAACATATGAATGGTTGAGTGTAAAAGTAGACTAAGTTCAAAAATAAATAATAATATAATTTTTCCCTTTTAGGATAGCAAAAATCAGTAGTTATTGGTGTGATAGTGAACCAATCCATACTTCAATACCAGTCCTTGAGTGCAGCAGTTCCTCAATGCTCTAAAATACTAGTGCAATCTTCTCATGTAACAATGAACAACATCCAACAATATTATTGCATCAGAAAGAAATTTTCGAGAAACTGTAACAGAGTACTTATCTCACTGTTTGTGACTAAATTGGGAAGGTAAATATTAAATAAAGTTATTTTAGAGCTAATGGAAGTGAACAGTGGTTATATTCAAAGTATAAACTTGAACGAAGCGTAGAGACAGTGAAGCACAGCTTAGCACTTGTGCCCAGTGATTATATTCCTTACCATGCCTCTTCAGATGAAAGTGAAGATAAGCTCAGTTTAATTAAAATTTTATAGTACAAGGCATATAGTTAAGTTTTGTCATGCTTATATTTGAATTTACTTATTATTTTTTGTAAAAAGTTGTGACACAAATTATGTAATATACAATTTGCTGACATCAGAGAAATTTATATGAATAGCAGTCCTACTAGAGCTTCTGTTACCAAGCCTATTGTAAAATATTTAATAAATTAGCTGGGAAAAATGAGTTGGCTAATGCAAAACAAGGGAAAAAGAGGACCAGAATGAAGATAGTAGAAAACGTAACTCAAGGAAAACTGCTTAACAGTGATCAGGAGCATGCAAAAAAGAAAGCTACTAATATTCCAGGGAAACACTTTGACCCAGAATTTAACTGTCATTGTTAACGAAAATGTAAGAAGAAAATCAATGTGAATAATCATAGGGAATACTTTACCATACATCATTTTGGAAACTTAGAGACTTCTCTAAGAAAATTCTGTAACTCCATGGCCTGTACAAGTTGCTCAATGCCAGAGTGAAGGTATCCATGCGACAATACTGGAAGTTCTAAATCAAATACTTTCAAATATGTTCTCAGAGTGTCTGATGACAGTGTAGGTGTGTTCAAGAAATTTTCTCTGGCTACTTTTCAAATCAGTTCAGGAAGACTTTATAGGGCTCTCTCAAAACTAGAAGTATTTGCAGTGAATGACAATCATAAACAATCCTCTTCAGTTAATGCTGTTGATGAATTCAGACATTATTAATCATTAAATTTAATTTAATGGGAGTCGATTAGTGTCATTGACCCCCTTTAAATTTAATTTACATTAACAACACTGTTTTCAACACTTCCAAGAAAGGAATTGCATTATTAATCATATTTAATCTTTTCCTGCTTTTCAGAGTCATTACTCATCTAGGGATAATCCCAATAGGAAGCATTTAAATCTGGATCACACATAACATATGGGACTCACAAATTTATGATTTATATGCAAAGAAATGTCAACAGTAAAATAATACCCCAGTAAAAGAGTAGTTATATTATCAGGCATTCAGTACAAAATAATATTAAGACTCCAAGCCATCTTACACTAATATTTGTTGAACCTGCAATGAACTGTAGGTGAAAATATCAAATGAAAGAGGTATAAAAAAACAGCAATTAAACTATATAAAGACATGCACTTAACCAGAGCTCAGAAATGAAAAGATAGTATGACGTTGGATAAAGATCACATATGTATGGTATCTGGTCATTTGTTTCTCTCTAATAATACTGACTTTTGTTTAACAAAAAAAGCAGCAAAGAAAATGCAACATTATTACTAAAATTAGGCAAGTGAGTCAACCTTGTATATACTTTTCTCCACTTACAAGTTTTTTATGAAGACTAGTTTCTGGGGACTTCTCCCCTATCGTCAGCTCTGTGGTAGACTGATGATGCATCCGGTGTCTGCATCTACTGTGTCTACCACAGAGCTGACGATAGGGGAGAAGTCCCCAGAAACTAGTCTTCATAAAAAACTTGTAAGTGGAGAAAAGTATATACAAGGTTGACTCACTTGCCTAATTTTAGTAACAATGGCACTCCACTTTCTGAAATACTTCTTTTTATTCTATATAAAATGCAACATATTTATGGGCCAGATGACTGGGCAAATATAATTAAATCTGCAACATGGAAGGCTTCAAAATTTGAAATTTTATTAATGAGGTGAGAAAATGTTGTGTCCACTTAGGTGAATAGCTACTATAGTGCCATAACACAATGTTATGGTGCGATGGCATAAGCTGTTAGCTGTTAGCTGCCATAGTAGGTTATAGTGCAAGTTGTTTGGAGGGAAAGGGCTCTTCTAGAAAGAACCAAAAAGTTAGTAAGAAGTATGCAAAGAGAGGGCCATTGTAAGGTTGTTAGGAGCATTTTCAACTACCCTGACAGATGCTCTGCTAGTGGTATTGGGTATTTTAACTTTAGATCTAGAAATAATAAAGAGAGCATCTCGTTACTGGCTATGGAGAAGTAATAGTATAAGAGCTTCACAGTTAGTTGGTTTTGAATCGAGGAGGAAATAGATTTGAATGATATGTTAATAGATGTATGGCAAAATGATTGGGAGGCATGTCTACAAGGCAGAAGGATATTTTCATTCTTTCCAGACATTCATGAAAGATTTGAAATGAAATAAATGCATCCATCTCAGGGTGTCGTGCATTATTTATTGGCACATGATCCCTACTCAGAATATCTGTATAGATTTGTCCAGAAACTAATAGACAGATATGCATGCGACCAGGTAGATACCCCGGAACATTCCATTTGGGAATGTCACATCACTGCGAACTTAACGTATAATGGTCAGAAATATTTACAAAATAAAAGTAAGTATGAAATATTATGAAAAAAGAAGCTATATCTAAATGTAGTAACTGATATATATTCAAAATGCAAATATAAAGAGTTTTATCAATAATAAAATTAGGTTTTATAGGACGGTTATAGAGTAATTTCTAATTCATGTGTGTTTGGAGGAATTTAGTAACAGTGACGTCAAAATTAATATAAAATTATTTGTGGTTGGTTTATTGACACTCGTCACTTACTTTTTCATATATTTATGAGAGACTAGTTTCAAAGGCCCTGGCCTCCATTTTCAATCTCTTCCCAACTGGCAACTGTTATCTGCTCTCTCTGGTGGTGGAACTATGAACTTTTTTGTCAAATTATCTGCTGGCGGGATTTCAAAGTTCATTACGCGATCCTTATTTTTCCAGATGAATATGTTCTCCCATGTTGTCAATCTATTTTGGTTTATCACTCCTTTTAATAATTTTGGATTTGGATCAATGTCATGGTTTTCATTCCAAAAATGAAATGCTACTGCTGACTTGTCTTCTTGTTTCAATCTGATGTTTCTAAAGTGTTCTTTGACTCTGGTTTTTAAATTTCTTTTTGTTTGACCTATGTAGCATTTTTCACAATTCTTGCAATTTATTTGGTATATTCCAGATTTGTTACCTGAAGGAATTTCATCTTTTGTTTTTGAATTTAGTAATTTTAAAATTGAGTATCTATTAGTAGGTGCCAAGATGATATTTTGTTCCTTGAATATCTTTTTAAATTTATTAAATGTTTTTGGATGATATGTGAATGAACTGAATATGCTGTTGCTTTCTTTTTCTTTAATAAATGTGGTTGTTTCCTTAATGGTTTTCTTTAGTTTAGATTTTCTAATTTTCTTCAACACCAAACTTTTGTTGTATCCGTTTTCTTCTGCTATGTGTATTATTGCTTTTTGTTCCTTGAAATATTCTTCTTTTTCCATGGGTATGTTGACTAGTCTGTGTGTAAGGCTGTTTATTATTGCATGTTTATGTGTAATTGGGTTGTGGCTATTATTTTTTATATAATTTTCTGAATGTGTTGGCTTCCTGTAAATTCCAAATTTTATTTTTGTATCATTCCTGATGATATTTAGATCCAAGAAAGGTAGTTGTCCATTGATTTCCTTTTCTATTGTGAATTTGATAGTCCTTTCTTGCAGATTGAGTAATTTTAATGCATCATCTAAATGTTTACTTGGTACAATTGCAAAGATGTCGTCAACATATCTATACCAAATCTTGAAGATCAATGGGAAGGACTTTTTAATTTGTGTTTCAAATGCACTCATAAATAAGTTAGCCAAAAAAGGTGAAAGTGGATTGCCCATTGATAGTCCTGATTTCTGCTTGTAGTGTTTTCCATTAAAGCTAAAGAAGTTTTGTTCAATGCATATTTTTGTTAGAGAAATATATTCTTCTGCTTCTATTGCTTCCATATCAATTGTAGCTAGCCATTTTTTTAACACCGTCTGCAATTTTTCTGTTGGTATGCTTGGAAATAAAGATGTGACATCAAATGAAACCAGTCTGTCATTTTTGTCCAAATTTATATCTTTGATTTTTTCTACTAAATCTAAAGAGTTTCTTACATTTGCACTTTCAAATTTTGGAAAACTATTAAATTTACTTAGTAACCATTTGGCCAAATTATATGTGGGGGCATTTATGCTACTAGTAATAGGTCTCATGCCTTTCCCTGTTTTATGAATTTTTGGCAGCCCATATACTCTTGGTAATGTTGGATTATCTACTTTAATTTTGTGCAATTCTTTTTTGTTGATTATTTTGCTCTCTTTTAGCGTTTTATTTGTGGTTTCAATGCAGTACTTTAATGGATTAGTTTCTACTTTTTGGTAATTACTGTCTTCTAACAAATCTTCCATCCTCTTTGTGTATTCTTCTTTTTCCAGAATTACTAGTTTATTTCCCTTGTCTGCTTTAGTATAAATAACCGGTTTCTTTTTAAGAGCTTTTATGATTTGGTTACTAAAATTCTTTTTCTTTTCATTTTTAATCTCTTCTACTATTTTGGAGCATTTGTTTTTTACTGTGTTTTTACTTTCTTCATTAAGTGTTTGTGTAGCAATTTGGATGTCAGCAATGTAATCTTCAATTTGGTTGGAATAATCTACACATGTCTTTAAACCTAGATTCAGCATATTCAGTTCTGTTTTTGTAAAATTTTGGTTTGATAGGTTTACCACATTTTTTAGATGATCTTTTAGGTTATGTTTGTCTTTTTGATTTATCTTTTTAAAAGTGCCTGCTTTCTGGCATAAATTTTTTAATTTATGCCAGAAAGCAGGCACTTTTAAAAAGATAAATCAAAAAGACAAACATAACCTAAAAGATCATCTAAAAAATGTGGTAAACCTATCAAACCAAAATTTTACAAAAACAGAACTGAATATGCTGAATCTAGGTTTAAAGACATGTGTAGATTATTCCAACCAAATTGAAGATTACATTGCTGACATCCAAATTGCTACACAAACACTTAATGAAGAAAGTAAAAACACAGTAAAAAACAAATGCTCCAAAATAGTAGAAGAGATTAAAAATGAAAAGAAAAAGAATTTTAGTAACCAAATCATAAAAGCTCTTAAAAAGAAACCGGTTATTTATACTAAAGCAGACAAGGGAAATAAACTAGTAATTCTGGAAAAAGAAGAATACACAAAGAGGATGGAAGATTTGTTAGAAGACAGTAATTACCAAAAAGTAGAAACTAATCCATTAAAGTACTGCATTGAAACCACAAATAAAACGCTAAAAGAGAGCAAAATAATCAACAAAAAAGAATTGCACAAAATTAAAGTAGATAATCCAACATTACCAAGAGTATATGGGCTGCCAAAAATTCATAAAACAGGGAAAGGCATGAGACCTATTACTAGTAGCATAAATGCCCCCACATATAATTTGGCCAAATGGTTACTAAGTAAATTTAATAGTTTTCCAAAATTTGAAAGTGCAAATTTAAGAAACTCTTTAGATTTAGTAGAAAAAATCAAAGATATAAATTTGGACAAAAATGACAGACTGGTTTCATTTGATGTCACATCTTTATTTCCAAGCATACCAACAGAAAAATTGCAGACGGTGTTAAAAAAATGGCTAGCTACAATTGATATGGAAGCAATAGAAGCAGAAGAATATATTTCTCTAACAAAAATATGCATTGAACAAAACTTCTTTAGCTTTAATGGAAAACACTACAAGCAGAAATCAGGACTATCAATGGGCAATCCACTTTCACCTTTTTTGGCTAACTTATTTATGAGTGCATTTGAAACACAAATTAAAAAGTCCTTCCCATTGATCTTCAAGATTTGGTATAGATATGTTGACGACATCTTTGCAATTGTACCAAGTAAACATTTAGATGATGCATTAAAATTACTCAATCTGCAAGAAAGGACTATCAAATTCACAATAGAAAAGGAAATCAATGGACAACTACCTTTCTTGGATCTAAATATCATCAGGAATGATACAAAAATAAAATTTGGAATTTACAGGAAGCCAACACATTCAGAAAATTATATAAAAAATAATAGCCACAACCCAATTACACATAAACATGCAATAATAAACAGCCTTACACACAGACTAGTCAACATACCCATGGAAAAAGAAGAATATTTCAAGGAACAAAAAGCAATAATACACATAGCAGAAGAAAACGGATACAACAAAAGTTTGGTGTTGAAGAAAATTAGAAAATCTAAACTAAAGAAAACCATTAAGGAAACAACCACATTTATTAAAGAAAAAGAAAGCAACAGCATATTCAGTTCATTCACATATCATCCAAAAACATTTAATAAATTTAAAAAGATATTCAAGGAACAAAATATCATCTTGGCACCTACTAATAGATACTCAATTTTAAAATTACTAAATTCAAAAACAAAAGATGAAATTCCTTCAGGTAACAAATCTGGAATATACCAAATAAATTGCAAGAATTGTGAAAAATGCTACATAGGTCAAACAAAAAGAAATTTAAAAACCAGAGTCAAAGAACACTTTAGAAACATCAGATTGAAACAAGAAGACAAGTCAGCAGTAGCATTTCATTTTTGGAATGAAAACCATGACATTGATCCAAATCCAAAATTATTAAAAGGAGTGATAAACCAAAATAGATTGACAACATGGGAGAACATATTCATCTGGAAAAATAAGGATCGCGTAATAAACTTTGAAATCCCGCCAGCAGATAATTTGACAAAAAAGTTCATAGTTCCACCACCAGAGAGAGCAGATAACAGTTGCCAGTTGGGAAGAGATTGAAAATGGAGGCCAGGGCCTTTGAAACTAGTCTCTCATAAATATATGAAAAAGTAAGTGACGAGTGTCAATAAACCAACCACAAATAATTTTATATTAATTTCTAATTCTTTTAGGAATTTCAATATTTTATCTCGCTATATAAATTTCTCACATTCAAATTCCTTTAAATAGCAAATTTTACTTCCTTTAATAATTTATACGAGGTTTATTAAATGTAAATATTGTTGATCTTTCTTCTTCTTTTAGAAAGATTATACATTTTTTTAAATATTAACATTAAACATGTAGAATATATCAATGGCAATTATATGAAACCTAATAGATATGTCAAATGTTAGAAGCTTTATCTTTTTTAGGCATGTGAATAGCCAAATATAGACATAAACATTTAAAACGTTATAAATGTGAAATTTGAAATAGAACATGCAAGTAACATATATCATCTTCTATATAATTACTATTATGAATTATAATATATTTTTATGTATTTTAAATGAAAATTGTTCATGAGACTTGGTAATAAATTGTAAGATGCCGAGTCAACAAGAAATAGGAGCCCTCTAGTCTGCAATTGCACAGGCTAGAGGGCTCCTTTTCTGTCCACATATAAAATGAAGCAGGCCATTGCAAACAGGAAAGAAACTGCTGATGAACAAGAAGTTAATTGGCTCAAAATATGTGAAATGAGAATTCAAAGCGGAGACACTGAATGATAGATTTCATTGAGGTAAATGTAATTATTTAATTCCAATACAATCATTGCCAAATATTCTATTGGACTTTATGTATAAGACTAGAAGGACAGTAATAGCATATAAAAAGAGTGATATGCTTTATGTACCTATTGATATATATATATATTCCACCATTACACCATGCTTACTATCAGAACCTTCAAAGTATTGAAGGAACTAGAAGGTCACAAGCCAGTAATGAAGAAGAATGGAGGAAGAAGAAGATGGTTCATTAAGTGGGGATGACATCATATTTGTGCAAAATAGATTTTGAATGCACAAACCAACATCATGATAACTTAAAAACATAAATTATTAAGATGTTAATGTAATAATAGTAACAATAAAGAATATATGCTGAAAATAATTAACACACAAACAGTTCAGCACACTAGTAAATCAAGTGCAAAAGTTTGAATAAAAATTTGAAATGAGCATTTATTTAGACAAACTATATGTAATTTAAGTTCTTAGTGAATTTTAAGTTAAGATTGAGTTTCATCTCTGAGGTGTAGCACAAATAAATACTGTATGTTTTATGAGAAATTAAATAACAGCTTTAACTTTGAATCATTGTCTCTCAAAGAGTAAAATGTGAACTTGATCCACTTTTTCTCTGAATCTCTTATATAATAAAACCACTATGTTGTGTTACAAATCTCTCATTTTGAGCATGCAAACTTCGAGAAAAACTGAAGTTAGAAGGCTTTAACCTCTCTATAAAAAGGGGGCAAAGTGCAATTTAGGAAACTAAGATCAATACTACCAGCTTTTTAAAAAGTAGTTGGGATAGTAATGTATACAAGGCTTACATCACTCCTTACAAATCATAGTATAATAACAGATAAACAACAATTATTTTGCAAAGATAAAGTTACAATAATGCAATAGCATATATTATTAAATGTATACATGACTCAATGTATAAAAAAGGAAAATTTTAGAACATTTGTCAAAGGCATTTAGACATAGTATTCTACTGAAAAACCAATATTTATGGCATGTAAGGAATTGGAACAAGTTGATTAGCAGTACTAACTTCTCAGTAGCTGAGTGGTTTAAATCTCAGACATGTATGAAAACATTTAAAAAAAGTGAAAATACAATATACCTATCTAACGGAATGCAAAAGTTTACCACAAGAGTTCATTACTGGTATATATTAATGATAGAGTCAACATGAAAAATTCAATGCCACAACCGGGATTTCAACCATAGATCTCCTGGTTTCCGTCAAGTCAGTTTAACCCATTGAGCTACAGTGGAACTTGCCATCATGACATTAAACTCTCCATTTGACTCATATATTTCCCCAGTAGACCCCTAGGGGCTCTCGTATCCGAGATACACCGTTTGTGGCGACTTACTATCGTAAGTACTTGAGTCCCAAGCTTCATCATTTAACTCTTATTATTTTAGCTAATTGATGGAAATTAATCATTTCTTCACACCAGCGTATATAGGCTAAGGTTTTTGATAGATAGAGTCAACATGAAAAATTCAATGCCACGACTGGGATTTAAACCATGGATCTCCTGGTTTCCGTCCAGTCGCTCATGACGGCAAGTAGGCCATGGTAGCTCAATGGGTTAGAGCGAAGATCCATGGTTCAAATCCCAGCCGTGGCATTGAATTTTTCATGTTGAATCTATCAAAAACCTTAGCCTATATGCAGCTAGTGTGAAAAAATGATTTATTTCCATCAATTAACTAAAATATATACATGATTTAGTATTTTCTTTAAAAAGTGGGTACCCAAAATCGTTTCCTGACAATACAAGTGAGTATATAGAGTCTTTTAAAAGTACCTCAAAGTTTAAACATTTATAAATGTTGTAATATTTGAGATAGGATAAAACCAAAAAGCCACAGGTTTTCCTTCCTTCCTTCCTTCCTTCCTTCCTTCCTTCCTTCCTTCCTTCCTTCCTTCCTTCCTTCCTTCCTTCCTTCCTTCTTTCCTTCCTTCCTCCCTTCCTCCCTTCCTCCCTTCCTCCCTTCCTCCCTCCCTCCCTCCCTCCCTTCCTCCCTTCCTCCCTTCCTCCCTTCCTCCCTTCCTCCCTTCCTCCCTTCCTCCCTCTCCCCTCCCTCCCTTCCCTCCCTCCCTCCCTCCCTACCTCCCTCCCTACCTCCCTCCCTCCCTCCCTACCTCCCTCCCTACCTCCCTCCCTACCTCCCTCCCTTCCTCCCTGCCTCCCTTCCTCCCTGCCTCCCTTCCTCCCTTCCTCCCTTCCTCCCTTCCTCCCTTCCTCCCTTCCTCCCTTCCTCCCTTCCTCCCTTCCTCCCTTCCTCCCTTCCTCCCTACCTCCCTTCCTCCCTCCCTCCCTCCCTCCCTCCCTTCCTTCCTTTCTTTCTTTCTTTCTTTCTTTCTTTCTTTCTTTCTTTCTTTCTGTCGGTATCTTGATGAATTTCAAATTTCAAGTTCATCAAGATATCGACAGAGACGCACCTATCACCTCCGAGGAGTTCACTGAACCGGCATCCATTAGTCAACAACAGCTGATGATGTTAGGAAGATCCTAACGAAACGCGTTCTAGGTAAATACTAGCAATAAATGGAGCATTGAGTATTAGTTTGACTCAAAATTGTATTAGTAAATAAGAGTTTGTTTATTTTTTTAAATTTACATCCTTCAACATCAAGTCATATCGGATGATGAAATGAGTGAAGTGATGTTCAAATGAGCCCAGCATCCATAGAGCTTAGAGTTACCCAACATTTGTGATTCAGGATAAGAGAAAACCCTAGAAAAACTTTATCCAGGTAATTCACCCTGACCAAGATTTGAACTCGAGACCTCTTAAATGTGAGACAGACATGCTACCATCTATGCTACTGAGGTGGGCATAAATAAGAGTGATGATAATACATATTATTTTTGTATATATATCTCCCAAACAAAAATTGATGATTTGTAAAATTTGTGGATCTATTACAAATTACAGCTCTAAATGGATTAAATTAGTTAAGGTGCTATAAATAAATATCAAGCAGTTGATTTCAATTGAAAAAGCTATTTGTAGTTAGTTTTTTTGACACTTTGTCACTTACATTTTTATATTATTGAGTGACTAGTTTCGGAAGAGATCGTCAACGTTTTCAACCTCTATCCAACTGTCTGACGCATAATTGATTTCAAGTTTCCAAACAACTTCTGGACATATTAAATAGCTTTGATTTACTAAATGTCACAAATGGTCCAACTATAATTACAGAGAATACATCATCAATAATTAATCTTGTAATAATGAATCTAACTGCTGAAGAATATTCTTCTTTTATACAGGAATTTCACATCTCAAATCACAGAACACAAATAATTTATATTTATGACTGTGATACTGTAACCAAAGGAGTGAACTATAGTCCAGGCAGACACATAAAACAATATAATTTGTAGCATCACTTTCACATGTAAATTGGACACCAGTATTCATGACTAACTCATTACTAAGAGGAAATGGGATATTGTTTTAGAAAATATTTCTATACTATTTTAATATGTAATTTCCAGGGAAAAAGCGCTTAAATAGAGCAAATGTCTCTATAAAATCAATATTTCTAGAGAGTTCAAATTATTAAGAGATCAAATGAAAAGCATGAATGCCTGTTATAAAGCAAACAAGGTTATATAAGGAAATATATAAGGATTTTAAAAGGCATTTTAAGCTTACATTATTAGCCTTAAAGACACAGAAATATGGGGAAAGCATTATTGAGATCTCCTATATGACAAAAATTGCTTGGAGAATAATAAATTAACACAAGGAGAAGGGAAAACAACCAAACAAATCGTACTTAACAATCAGTCAAAAATGTAATATTTTCAATACCCCTTTTATCACCGGTGTGGAAAACAAACTACATAACAATAATACTAATACTATCAATAATTTGATACCAAACAATATAACTGATGCCAACAAATAAAGAGCAAATTAGAGGACTAATAAATAGTTTCAAAGCTCAAACTCTCCTGGTAAAACCCCAAATATTTTAAAAGTATGCCTAGGTGCACTGAATGATATCCTCAAAAACCTTATTAATTTATCTTTAATTGAAGGGGCATTTCATGAGCATTTAAACAAATCGATAGTTGGATTGGTGTTTAAGAAAGGTGATAAACATGACAAAAAACATATAAAAATTATTTGTGGTTGGTTTATTGACACTCGTCACTTACTTTTTCATATATTTATGAGAGACTAGTTTCAAAGGCCCTGGCCTTCATTTTCAATCTCTTCCCAACTGGCATCTGATGTTATCTGCTCTCTCTGGTGGTGGAACTATGAACTTTTTTGTCAAATTATCTACTGGCGGGATTTCAAAGTTCATTACGCGATCCTTATTTTTCCAGATGAATATGTTCTCCCATGTTGTCAATCTATTTTGGTTTATCACTCCTTTTAATAATTTTGGATTTGGATCAATGTCATGGTTTTCATTCCAAAAATGAAATGCTTCTGCTGACTTGTCTTCTTGTTTCAATCTGATGTTTCTAAAGTGTTCTTTGACTCTGGTTTTTAAATTTCTTTTTGTTTGACCTATGTAGCATTTTTCACAATTCTTACAATTTATTTGGTATATTCCAGATTTGTTACCTGAAGGAATTTCATCTTTTGTTTTTGAATTTAGTAATTTTAAAATTGAGTATCTATTAGTAGGTGCCAAGATGATATTTTGTTCCTTGAATATCTTTTTAAATTTATTAAATGTTTTTGGATGATATGTGAATGAACTGAATATGCTGTTGCTTTCTTTTTCTTTAATAAATGTGGTTGCTTCCTTAATGGTTTTCTTTAGTTTAGCTTTTCTAATTTTCTTCAACACCAAACTTTTGTTGTATCCGTTTTCTTCTGCTATGTGTATTATTGCTTTTTGTTCCTTGAAATATTCTTCTTTTTCCATGGGTATGTTGATTAGTCTGTGTGTAAGGCTGTTTATTATTGCATGTTTATGTGTAATTGGGTTGTGGTTATTATTTTTTATATAATTTTCTGAATGTGTTGGCTTCCTGTAAATTCCAAATTTTATTTTTGTATCATTCCTGATGATATTTAGATCCAAGAAAGGTAGTTGTCCATTGATTTCCTTTTCTATTGTGAATTTGATAGTCCTTTCTTGCAGATTGAGTAATTTTAATGCATCATCTAAATGTTTACTTGGTACAATTGCAAAGATGTCGTCAACATATCTATACCAAACCTTGAAGATCAATGGGAAGGACTTTTTAATTTGTGTTTCAAATGCACTCATAAATAAGTTAGCCAAAAAAGGTGAAAGTGGATTGCCCATTGATAATCCTGATTTCTGCTTGTAGTGTTTTCCATTAAAGCTAAAGAAGTTTTGTTCAATGCATATTTTTGTTAGAGAAATATATTCTCCTGCTTCTATTGCTTCCATATCAATTGTAGCTAGCCATTTTTTTAACACAGTCTGCAATTTTTCTGTTGGTATGCTTGGAAATAAAGATGTGACATCAAATGAAACCAGTCTGTCATTTTTGTCCAAATTTATATCTTTGATTTTTTCTACTAAATCTAAAGAGTTTCTTACATTTGCACTTTCAAATTTTGGAAAACTATTAAATTTACTTAGTAACCATTTGGCCAAATTATATGTGGGGGCATTTATGCTACTAGTAATAGGTCTCATGCCTTTCCAAGTTTTATGAATTTTTGGCAGCCCATATACTCTTGGTAATGTTGGATTATCTACTTTAATTTTGTGCAATTCTTTTTTGTTGATTATTTTGCTCTCTTTTAGCGTTTTATTTGTGGTTTCAATGCAGTACTTTAATGGATTAGTTTCTACTTTTTGGTAATTACTGTCTTCTAACAAATCTTCCATCCTCTTTGTGTATTCTTCTTTTTCCAGAATTACTAGTTTATTTCCCTTGTCTGCTTTAGTATAAATAACCGGTTTCTTTTTAAGAGCTTTTATGATTTGGTTACTAAAATTCTTTTTCTCTTCATTTTTAATCTCTTCTACTATTTTGGAGCATTTGTTTTTTACTGTGTTTTTACTTTCTTCATTAAGTGTTTGTGTAGCAATTTGGATGTCAGCAATGTAATCTTCAATTTGGTTGGAATAATCTACACATGTCTTTAAACCTAGATTCAGCATATTCAGTTCTGTTTTTGTAAAATTTTGGTTTGATAGGTTTACCACATTGTTTAGATGATCTTTTAGGTTATGTTTGTCTTTTTGCTTTATCTTTTTAAAAGTGCCTGCTTTCTGGCATAAATTTTTTAATTTATTCTTTAACTTTGCTGCTTTTGTCTTCATTTCTCTATTAAGATATGATAATAAATTGTTTTCAAAATTTTCCCAAAATATACTTCCTAATTGTTTGGTAAGTTTTTGATGCAAATTGTACAATTTTATTTCTAGCGTGTTTTTATTTCTATAGTGTTTATTCTTTTCTACAATTAATACTTTTCTCTCTGCTGCTTTTTGTTGTCTACTATTTTTTGATGAAAGTGGCGTGTTAAAAGTTTGTTAAAAGGCCCTCCCAAGAATTCAATCACTACCAAAGAAAAACCAGGAATCTATGAGATCAAATGTGAAACTTGCCCTAAAATTTATATAGGAAAAACAAAAAGAAATATTCACATCAGAACTAAAGAACATATGAGAAACATTAAAAATGGTGAAACAGAAAAATCAGCAGTGGCTTTCCATTTTTTGAATACTAGACATGACATCAATTTGGAAACATCTCTAATAAAATACGTTAATCACCCCATAGACCTTTCCGTATGGGAAAAAATCTTCATTAACAAAAATCGTCATAGAGTCATGAATTTTGAAACTCCACCACCGGACATCTTTGACAAGTACATCACGCCATCTATTGACAATACGGAGAAAGAAGAAACCACTACAACTTGCACTAGTCGAGTATCAGCTGAGGATAGGAGCAAGAGCTCTTGAAACATGTCCTGTGAATAAACAGTGTGAGTGAAGCAATGTGTCAATATATTCTCGATTCACTTTTGTACTTATCTAAGACATTTGACAATGTGCCATAAAACATTACATGTAAGGCTGCAACAATATAGAACAAGGGTTTAGATGCTAGATTTAATAAAATGTTATAGATTAGAACTTAAACAATGTACAACAATTGTATATAAAATGAGCAATACTGTTAAAAAGAATTTATCTGAGTATGATAATGTAAGCTTGGGAATACCACAAGGATCAGTACTCAGCCTTCTGCTGTATATATTGTATGTAAATCACATGCCTAATTTCAATTGTGGCAAATCAGTACCATATGCTGAAGATATATCATTAATATTTTGGGATAAATTAGGAATTGGTCTATATAAAAATATAAAAGAACAGTCAAATTTATTAGTAGAATATTTTAAGGAAAATAATCTGAAGGTTAATATAGGAAAAAGTAAAGTAATATTATTTGGACAAAACAAAAAGAAGTGCACTTCATTTACAAAATGCCTGTAAACTTAAATTATTGGGAACTGTAAACATTGCTACTCAGATTGATTCTGCATGTAAAATATCAATCCAGAAACACAGTGAGTTAGTTACTAAAAATAGACACATACTGTACAGAGTGATAGGTTGCATAAAATTTTTTGGAACCCATGATCTAGCACCGATGGTTTATGATGAAACACAGAAATCAACAAACCCTAGCATTTTTTTAGATTTGTTATTTCTCCTTAGTAATCTCGACAGTGTGCTAGATGACCACCTCAACAATACCAGTACTGCAGTATACATATTTCACATACTTTACAGAATGATTTGCATATATCAGGTTTACATTGATGAATTAATGGAAGACCTAAATACTGCCAATTTTGTTTCTGTGCATGCTGACAAAACAAAAGACATAGCTTGCTGCAGTTAATTTGTCATCATTCTAAGATTGGTACATTAAAGGGTGTAAACCCATTGAAAGGTTTCTTTCTTTTGAAGAAATTCATGATTGAACAGCCAATGGTCTCAGTGATGTTTTGATAACGAAGCTGCAACCTTTTAATTTTGAAAGAAAATGCATATCTGAAACAGATGGTGCTGCAGTAGTGAGCAGAGCCATAGAGATGTTCACACTTTGATTTAGGTCTCTTTCCCTTACACCAAGCATATACACTGCTATACTCACCAATTAAATTTGATTATATGATATGCTTGTTCCAAAAACATAAAATAAGTTAAGTTGTTTTTCACCAGTATTGGTGGATTGATAATATTTTCCTTGTCTTCACAAAAATGCAGTGATCCGTTGCAGTCAGCTGGCAAGAAATGCATTCCAGCTGCTTCTACAACAAGATGGAACTTTCAGTCATGGCTTTTAAACAGCATTCATGAAAACAAACTTTGCTTACTATAGCATTTTGAGAAGATTGAGCAGGAAGATGGGTGGGTTGATGTAACAATATGGGAAGCTCTTGGTTTGAAGAATTTGCTGAACAATCCAGAATTTTTGTTTCTTCTAGATCTATTCTATGACATTATGAAACATATTTGCATTCTGTGGAACACAATTTAGATGCAAAGTGCCGATAGTGTTGCAGCATCTAATGCTTATGGTATTTTGAATCAGCTGTGTCTGAAATTTATGAGCATAATAGAAGATACCAGGTTGAACATAACTTTGGCCCTCCCTCATGAAAGCAACCAAATTACTGTTCTGAAGCGAACCTGAATTCAGATGCCAAAGAAGTGTGAGTGGCATGGTGGTCAACCAAATGAAAGGACGGTTCCAACAGTCCCATCTATTCAATATTTTTGGAATTATTGATCCAAAGAAATTTATTACATTCAGAGAACATTGCCCTGCTGACTGTAAGAAAATTTACATCAAAGTATAATCCACTATCTCCAATGAAAAGTTAAAAAAAATGAACTGTCAGAATCTATCATAATGATACATTCAAAGATATCCCTTCAGTCAGTGAACTCTTCAGTTTTTTAATACAACACTCCTATGATGAAGTATTTTTTGAAGTGCAAAAAACACTGCAGAATACACTAACAACTCCAGTTTCAACAGCCGAGGCAGAAAGAAGTTTCAGTACATTGAAAAAAATTAAGTCTTTCCCTAGGAACACCATGAGCCAAGATAGGCTTAATTCCTTTGCTGTTTGTTCCGTTCACAAAGAGGAAATTAGTTAAATTCCTAACTTTAACAACAGGGCAGGGGCGGACTGCCATTAAGGGCCAGAGGTGCCGGGACCACGAATAATATCATGCAACTTATAGGCACATTTTAATTTGAAGAAGACAGTTATTTTGCATTTCAATTTGTGAATTGTTTTTGAATTTGTGAATAGTTTTACAATATATTAAAGGGTGTAAACCCATTTTAAGGTTTCTTTCTATTGGGGGAATTCGCAATAAAAAAACAAGCAAAAAAAAAGAGCCAATGGCCTCAGTGATGTTTTGATAAAGACGTTGCAACGTTCTAATGTTGAAATAAAATTCATATCTGAAACAAATGGTACTGCAATAGTGAGCAGAATCATAGAGGGATTCACGCTTTGATTTAGGTCTCTCTCCATTATAACAACTATGTAAACTGCTATACTCACTAGTTAAATTTGATTATAGGATATTGTGACTTCGTGACTTAGTAGAATCAAAAGTTTGGTTTGCAGAAATTTAAAACACTCCTTAATGCAGTAAACAGAAACTTTGTAAACCCTTGCAACAGCCAAAAGACGTGACATTGACATTCAATTGTCTTCAAGTCGACCCACTGCTCCACTGCACGTAAACAAACAAAAGAATCCCTGCGGCACAGTTCAAATGTCCACTGTCGCAGTAGACAACACACAACCCACACAACTACAACACAACTCAACAACCGCTCTTAACACCTTGCGGTTCTTTTTATACCCCCAGCCATTGTTTCTCGAAAACCGCAGACCACTTGATAACAATCGCGATGGTAACAGAAAGGCAGAAAATTTCAGAACTTCTCTCTGTCTCTTTCTCTCTTTTGGCAAGCGTCCAGTTCTGCTGCCCGCGCGCCACTCTCTGTCTTTTCTTATCTGCCTACGCGCACAGCTCTGGCTTTGTGGCCGTTCCAACACAATAATGCGATCGGTAACGCTGCTCCCTCCTCAAGGCTGGTCGTCCCGAACAGAACCATCGTAACGGGCCAGACGATCAAGGTGTACCACCAACAACTTTCCTCGGGGCACCTCCTGGATGCGGTAGAATAACGTCGTTAATCCTCTTTACGATCCTTGCCACGGTTGTTGAAGTTTTGGGCAGCGTCCCTTGATCCGGGTGGGTTGGTACAAAAAGACCTGTTCACCTTGCTAGAACCCTTGGCTGTGGGCTTGCCTGTCATACTGGGTCTTCATGCGGTCGTTCGCTATGTGGGTGTTTTGATGAGCCATCTCATACATATCGTGGAGATGGTACACGAGAAGCCAGGTCGCAAGGAAGGTTTAGCTTTTGGCCGAACATTAAGCTTGCTGGCGTCATTCCAGTTGGTGTCTTGTGTTGACGAGCGGTAGGCCAGCAGGAACAGTGGTACCTTGACGTCCCAGTGTCGCCAATGGCTGGCCATGACCTTCCTTAGGTGTTCTACTAGGGTCTTGATGTATTTCTCGACCATGCCGTCAGACTGTGAATGTAGAGGTATTTTGCGGGTCTTGTTCACCCTAGTCTTTCCAGTGCCTCCTTCATTAGGTGGGACTCAAAATTGGTGCCCTGGTCGCCGTGGAGCTCTAATGGCACCCCAAATCGGCAGAACAGTTGCGCCACGAGGCAGTCGGTAATCGTCTTCGTCTCCTGGTTCGGGATGGCATACAACTCCGGCCACTTGGTAAAGAATTCCACAGCCACCATCAGGCACTTGTTGCCTCGACGGACACTGGGAATGGTCCAGCTGTAGTCCAGCAACGCAAAGAAGATCCCTGTAAGGAATGTGGTGTGTTACACAGTGGAACAAGGACAGCGAATGTGTGTGGCAAAGAACCTCTTCTACACAAGGAGCAGACCGTTAAAAACATGCGCCCTACTCACTCTGTACACTAAAACCGAGAAGATTCATTCACAAAAGTAGAAGCCGTCAGAATGTTTTTGAATGGTCCGTAACTGTACTGACATGGGGTGTCATAAACCTGTCTAGAGAGGATGTGGGAACCTTCGTCAACCCCCCTGTGCCTCATCCGTCGGAGACTTTCTCTCCTGAGGAGGAGTATATTTTGACAGCCATGCGTTCGACAGGCGCTCCGACATTGTACTGCTGCATGCGACCCCGGCTCCTAGTCTGGGGGCCGCGACTCGCCGTGCACACATGTCACTGACGGCACCATCTATCAGCGTCTTCTCGAAGCCACAGCCAGTAGTAGCGCTGTCGGAGGTTGTCCAGTACGGGGCCAGTGCGACTTATACGCAGAGTTTCTGGGAGCGATGTCCTCACAGGTCGGCCTTATTCCTGCCTTAACTTCCCTCAAGAGTGGCACCAAGTCGGCGTCCACCAGCTGCTCCCTCCTCAGGCCTGCGCTATCCCAACCGTCCGCAGGCATTGCTGTGACCTCTCTGGTAGCTGCGGCACGCTCTTTCTCTTCCACTCTTGTGCATTGGCTGCACTATTCTGGATAGGGTCTTCGGGACATGGCATCTGCGTTGGCGTGGCTCTTAGCTCTACAATGTTTTGAGGTGAAGTCGTACTCTTGCAGCCTCTGAACCCAACAGTCTGTCTGGCCCTCCACGTTTCTAATGCTAAGTAGCTAAGTTAGGGCGGAGTGGTCAGTTCTCAGGTAGAATGGCTGACCGTACAGGAACTTGTGGAAGTGCTCCAAGGTCTTCACTACCGCCAGCATCTCTCCGTGGGTGACGCAGTAGTTCTTCTCCACTCTGAACAGCGTCTTGCTCGTGGCGTCCTGGACTTGGGATAGGACGCCTACAATGCAATGAAGTCGGTGTCCACAAAGAAGGCGCCACCTGGTTGTGGGAATCCCAAATTAGGAGCACTGCAAAGGGTCTTCTTCAGCTGCTTGAAAGCGCCTTCGGCGTCCTCCGTCCACGCATAAGGCCAGTGGTCTTCCGTCAGGCGAATGAGAGGCCTGGCGATGTTGGAGAAGCTCTTTATGAACCAGCGGTAATAACTACACAGCCCCAGGAATCTACGCAATTCTGGCTTATCCTTCGGGCGAGGCCAAATTATCACAGCCTGTGTTATCTTCCGGTCTGTGGCCACTCCGATTGGTGCGAATATGACCCAAGTAGTTCACTTCTTTGCGGAAGAGATGGCACTTCTTCGCGTTCAGCTTCAGGTTGGTGGCCTGCAAAGTCTGTAGCACCTTGCTGAGGTTGTCGACATGGTCTTCACATGTCTTGCCGACGATGCTGATGTCGTCCAGGTATAGCAGGCAGCCGTCATAAGTCCATCCTCTCATCACTGACTCCATGTTGCGTTGGAAGGTAGCTGGTACGTTGTAGAGACCAAAGGGCATAACTGTGAACTGCCAAAACTCTTCACCTGTCGAGAATGCGGTCTTTTGTTGTCTCTCGGGTCTAGAGCCACCTGTCAATAACCCGACTTCAGGTCCAGGGTCGAGAACCACTACGAACAAGCAAGCGTGTCCATGGTCTCGTCGATTCGGAGTAAGGGGAAGCAGTCCTTCCTGGTGATAGCGTTCAGCTTCCTTTAGTCCACACAGAAGCATAGCTCGCCGTTCTTCTTCGTCACCAGTATTACAGGGGAACACCAAGGGCTGTCAGACTCTTCGATCACTCATCTGGATCTCATGTCTTCCAGCATGTCCCGTACCACTGCTTGTTTTGCCAGCGGAGCGCGTCTGGGTGGTCGCCGAATAGGCCGGGCGTCTCCGATGCTCGAGCCTTCTTGAGCTGTTCTGCTGTAAGGTGATCGGCCGCCCTCTCCAGTAAGCCTTCCAACCAGAGCACCAGATGTTGCGTCGGCACCGACTCCTGGGATATGTCGATTGGTCTTACGCTAACAATGGGCTCACACGTCCCCAACTCCATCCCGGCCTGGATGCCTTTATTGGTGTCTGTTGGGTTGAGCAGCCTCACCGGCACCACCTCTCGGCACGGCACAATATCCTAGCTACACAAAGTCCATACACAGGGATCTTCCTGGCCAGCATCAGGTCCCTCGTCCACTCTCCTTCGAGTCTCGGCGTCATAACCACCTCACTTCACGCGGGGACAACCAGGTGTTCTCTAAGAATGACCCTGCAGATTCCAAGGCGTTCTTCGGGATGTCAGAGTGTCACCTGTTCTCCATTGAGCCGCAGAACATTCCTGCTGACGTCGACCGTCGCCTCGTGTCTCCTGAGGGCAACCAGTCCCAGTACCACCTCCTCAGCCACCTTCGCGACGAACACCCACAGACGCAAGGCACTCCATTCCAAGGTTAACTGCAGCAAGGCCTCCCTCTCCACGGGCAAGGTGTTACCCGATGCTGTTACTAGCTGGTAGAATCGGTTCGGTTTTCTCGAAAGCAAACTCCTGAATACGTCATGTCTCACGACGGTCATGTCTGCCCTGGTATCCACAAGCACATGGCACGTCCTGTCTTTCACCCATCCTTCCGCGATGAGGCTGTCATTTGTACATCGGGTGAAGGCGCGCAGTGTTACTCGAGGGGGTGTTGGCGACGGCCCGACGTGTCTTACTCGTGTGATACTCCTAGTCTTCGAGGTCAGGGTATCCACCACTTTGGTCGCTTCCATCCTCAATGAGGCCGTTAGCGCCTCGTGGATGGTTTTATAGTCACCGAGCATTATGCGCTGACGTATCTCGGTATCTCATACCCCGTCGGCGAAGGAGTGATACGAATCCGGGTGGGAGGTCGACCAAGGCTTTGCTGGCCAGCTGTTCGATTACCAGGGCGAACTCCGGCAGCGTCTCCTCTGGCTGCTGCGTCATAGATTTCAGTTCACTGCGACAGGCTGTGGCCTAGCGGTAGTTTCCGAACCGGTTTTCCAGGGTCTCCCATATGTCCTTGGGCGTCGCCGCTACCTGGATCGCGTTTATCACCTCTGCGGCCCGTTCCTGGATGATGGCTATTTGCTTTACCAACTCTTCCTCAGGTGACCACTTGTTGTGTCTGGCCACTGTGTCAAATTGGCGGCGGAAGACCTCAAAAGTTAACGTGCCGTCATGCTTCGGTGGTTTGACGCGCGCAGATGTTTTGTCGCGTCCCGGCGCGTCGGCCTTCAGATCCTTCAAACATCTGCCGACGATGTCCTCTACCATGGCGTTCAGGGACTTGGTGTTAATATTGGCCGTTCCCTCTAAGTCGTTAACATGGTTCGCCAGGTCTTCGACGTGCTCGTCCATTTGACCCATCCGCTTACAAAGCTCGGTGACGTCATTCGTCACGCCGGCTAACAGCTCTTCAAATTTGGCGGTAAGGGCCTCGTTCGCAGCATTCATTTCCATGGCCAGAGTGTCGTTCGCCACTTTCATTCCTGTGGTTAACGTGGTAGCGAGGGTATCATTCGCTGTCTTCATTTCTTTCAGCTCGGCCATGAGGTTGTCTTTTGCTGTCTTCATTTATTTCAGCTCTTCTAAGATCTTGGTCAATGCAGCTTCCATCGTCGTATCCCACTTCTGACACCACATGCCACTTCATGGGTTGGTAGAATCAAAAGTGTGGTTTGCAGAACTTTAAAACACCCTTTATTGCAGTAGAAGATACTTTGTACAACCCTTGCAGTAGCAAAAGGACGTGACATTGACAATCAGTTGTTTTCAAGGTCGACTCGCTGCTCCGCCGCACGTAAACAAACAAAAGAAATCACTGCGGTACAATTCATATGTTCAATAAAAAATAAAAGAATATATAAAATCTGCTCATCTTCTGCCCTGGCATCTAGAGTTTATACCAGAGCACAAGTGGTCACAAATGTTATTTCTTTTCTAACCTTCTTTATCTATTTCATCAATTAGTTTACATAGTCTGTGCACATATATCCTAGCCTATCCTATACCTACTCTAACCTATAGCTACTGGAAACCAGTAGCTTTACAAATGTTCTATCACAATACACATTTCACTATAATTCCTACTACAAGTCTAAGTCTAATATTCTATCTGGCTATCCATCGTTAGCATGATCCGGTATCCAAATCCACTCAACTGGAATTATAGTGTAGCCACTTTCTCTGACGAGCGATTGGTCTTCGGTCCATTTCTTAAGTCCGCATTAGTCGACCTCCTCTATATCTTCCTTCTTCTCCTGGAACCGTGTCCCATTCTCCATATTGATGTCCAATACTGCCTTCTTCGATTAATCCTGTCCGGTGTTAATTGTTGATCCAACTGATCCCTCCTTTCTTGTTTTGTTGTTGTAATTTTACCTCCTCGAATGTTAAGTCATATCGGACGGTGAATGAAAGGGGTGAAATGGTGCTCAAATGTGTCCAGGGTCCATGGAGATTAGAGCTACCTGACATTCGTCTGTGAGGATTAGGCAAAACCCCGGAAACAACCTTATCCAGGTAACACACCCTGACCGAGATTCGAACTCGGGACCTCTTGAACGTGAGTTAGACATGCTACCATCTACGCTACCGAGGCGAGCTTCACTTCTTGTTGTTCCTCCGCCTCTTCTTCTTGTATTATAATTCTGTTTTGTATTTGCCTTAATCTTTCCGACGTTCTTGGTGTTGCTTCCATTATGATTGGTCCTGTTTGCTGTGGCTCTCTCCTTCTTACCTCCCGCTCTTCTCGTTGTTGATTGTATTCTTCCATTACTTTCCCTGATATTATTTCTGCCATTTCTTCAAGTATTTTGTAGTCTGTACATTCCTGATGATATTCCATATTTGCTTTCCTTGCAGTGACTTCCTTTGTTGTTTAAATCCTCCTCCTATTTTGCGCATTCAAACATGGCGTATTCAGGCGAATCTGCTATTTTACATATGTTGCATATATTATCATCCTGACTCCCAATCTTTTTGAAATAGGATTTATACGGCCCATGTGAAGTAAAACTGTTTATCCCTCCTCTTTTGGGTTCCATCTCCTTCAATTTCGATCTTTCTCTAATAATAGGGCATAATTCATGCGTTCTTCTCCTTCTTCTATCCCATCCCACTCCTGTTGCCATTCATCAAGTAGTTTCTGTGTTATTTCTGATCTTGTCGCGCATGGACTCCCCATTATTTCTTCAACCTTCATGTGGTTTTCCTCCTTAAGCCAGAATCTACTCCTCGTTGTTTGATTATCAAATCCAAGGACCATATCGCCATCGCTACCAGTAAGGCCATTGTAGGTGTAGTTTTCATTGTTCCATTGCTCTTAATTAGTCCTTGTGGCTGTACTCCTCTTATCATTCTGACATTCTTCTTCAGACTCATAATTTGTACCCATATTCCTGACCCATACGCTGTTATTCCTACCATGAGGCTCGTATGGTATACCTTTACCACTGTTGGTGGGAGTTTGAACGTTTTTGTGGCTAGCGTTGATAACTTCATAATCACATATCTTGTCTTTTTGTGAATCTTTCGTATACGGTCATCAAAATGTCTTTTTTCATCTTATTACTTTCCCTCTCTTTATACTTTGTTTTCTATTTTTATAATTTGATCTTGCTTAAAGTCTCGTTTGAGTGAGACATACGCTGACTTGTTAGCTGAAATTTATAATGTTTCTCTTTTGTATCATTTATTGGAAAGTTCCAGGATTGTATTGGTATATGCCTCCACTATTATCAATATATCATCAGCATATGCCACAACCTCCTTTGTGTATTGCGACCCCGCTAATTCTTCCAAAATCGGTTCTGTCATAATATCCCAAATGAGCGGTCGTAAAATGGATTCCTGTGGGCTTCGCTTCATTATTTCCTTGGTTATTCTTTTTTTACTTCCATTTATATATACTCTCCTGTCTTTACAGTAGTCCTTTAATATGTTATATATAGTCTTCGAGTATCCTTTATCATTAATGATATGGAATAGGTAGGGTCACCATAGATTATCAAAAGCTTCTGCTATGTCTATGAATTCGCCCAAGACATTTACAAACACTATTTTCAACTGCTTGTATCGCCGAGTTAATCGCAGTTTCTGTTGATCTCCTTTCCTAAATCCACATTGTTTGTTAGTCATCATTATCCACTTCCTATATTTTTCTATTCTCTTCAAAAAATGTTTCTCTTCTATCTTACCTAGGATGTTAGGTAGACAGATTGCCCTAAATGATTTTGCTATCGTTGGCTCTTTATCTTTGGTCTTTTTGAGTATAACCACATTTGATTCTTTCCAACAGTAAGGTACTCTGCCTTGTACTACGCATTCATTTAGTAAGTTGATAAAATATGGGGTGATTGGTTTCTCCAATGCTTGAATAATTTCCGAATTTATGTTATCCTGACCTGGGGCCTTTTTCTTCGTCATTTCTCTGATTGCAACTTTTATTTTGGAAACATCAAAAGGATAAATTATTCTGGGATTACTGTATTCTTTCTCAAAGTTCCTTTGCAGTTCTTTTTATTCTTCATTTTCTTCATCTTGGCCATCAGATGGTAATAGAGTTTTTAGGAGTTGATTAGCTGATTCAATCCATGAGTTCTTAAATGTCCCATCAGGGTTTTTCATTGTTGAAATAATTTCTGGTGCCCTAATTTTCTCCATAACTAACTTATATGCTGTTCCCCATACACTTTCATCTAAATTCTCTTCTACAAATCTTTTCCAACTGTCTTGTCTGGTCTCTTCTATATTTTGTTTATACTGTTGTTTCAGTTCTCTATATTCATATATGTTCTATATTTGTATCTCCTGTGCAGTCTTTTGGTAGTTTCTTCTTGCTTTTCGTAATCTACTCCTAAGTTTCTGTAATTTATCATTCCATACTGTATATCCCTTATCACTGTTCGTTCATATTTTCAAAGAATTTTCCATTGCTACTTGTATACATTTTGTCAGTTGCCATGCTGTTGAATCCACGCCATCCCCTGTTTGTATTTCTGCAGGTATTTGAAAGGAATCTTTAAGCTTTGCCCAGTTTGCATTTTTAATTTGATATCTTTTTCTCTCCATGTTGTGTAATGTTTCTCCTTCTAGAAATAAATTAAATTATATCATTGTATATAAACACTATTATATATAATCCCTTGTCGTCAGTTGTTGTGATTCTTTCCAACCTATTATTCTGTCTGCTATGTA
>CM060950.1:365600298-365632798 GCA_030765055.1 Mantis religiosa
TAAATTGTTTTAATTGTTTATTTCACTATCATTCAACTATGTACTTTTATTTTATTGAGAAAGAAAACAAATGAACAATTTATTGGTAGTTTAAACAAAATGAAAATAACAATAGAGCAGTACTAAATAACAGCTCGAAGAAAAGCAATAAGCGCAACATATTACTCAGAAGTGGAACCTAGGTTTCTAGATTTTGTTGTTGCCCTTTTGACCCACAAGTTTTTCAAAATTAGGTATCAATATTTGTGCAGCAACTAGCCTAAGTTGACATTTTAAGTTATAATCTGACAATTGACTTCTGCAGCAGTTTTTTTAATTTCATAAGCGAAAAAAAATTGTTTGCACATATATGTGGATCCGAACATACACAGAACACGAGCGGCATTTCTATTTTGTTGGGGAAGTGTATTTCTTGGAAAATGTGAATTGAAATCACTCAAACTAATTCTATATTGGAATTTATTTTTCATTTGACGATTGCATTGCAAATCGATAAGTTCAAGTTGCAATTAAGATGGACCATTATCAACATCTGTAAAGTAAGGTTCAGGAAATATTTGGAAAATTGGCTCTCATTACACCATGTCTTGAAACCTTTTCTAAAATTCTTGGTTCAACTCTCTTAATTTTTGAACATATTCTTGCAAGTTCATGACCTGAAGAAACTGCTGAACTGTTGAGAGCTTTGGGAAATGTACCAACTTCTTTGAGGTTAACTGCCTTTCCCATAAGGATAGTTTCATTTTGAATGCTCTGATACTATCACATAAATGTGTGATGAGTTGATGCTTTCCTTGCAGCGATTTATTCAGTATATTGATATGTTCTGTCACATCTGCCAGGAACGCCAATTCGGAAACCCATTTCTCATTTAATTCCTGTGCAGGTGTTCTTTTTGATCCATAAAACACGATATTTCACTGCGCAGTTCGAGGAAACGATCTAGTAACTTTTCACGACTTAGACATCGAACTTCACAATAGTATGGTAGAGTGCCATACTCGCTATTGCACTCTTCTAAGAAGCTTTGAAACTAACATGACTGAGCCCTTTCGACCTAATTGTATTAGTTTTGATCCCAACATTCATCGCGTTGCTTATTTTAATGCTTTTGGTGCAGAGACTCTGTTGAGTGTGTGGTGAGTGAGTGTGTGGTGTTTTAGGGCCCGTCGACAACAAGGTCATTTGGGCCGAGACTCTGTTGATGTACAATACAATGTACTGATATAACCTCATTATTTATGTTCAGGCTCTTTATTTTTTCTTTCAAAAGTCCAACCACACCAACTCGTCTCCCAAACATCCAAGGAGCACCGTAAGTAGAAAGAGATACCAATTTATCGCAAGGGAGACCAAATTTTTCAGTGACCTCTTTCAAAACACAAAAGAATCTGATCCTTCTGTAGTATTTTTCATTGCAACAAGATCTAACAGTTTTTGTTTAATCTGAAGCTCTGAATCAACACCCTTTATAAATATTGCAAGTTAGGCTGTATCAGATATAACACAATTCTCATCAATAGCCAAGGAATAATGCGTAAATGATTTACATAAGTCCATATGTTGCAATTGAACATCGTCCCCTAAATCTTGCACACGACGGGCCACGGTCGAAGGTGACAAACTTATGGCCTCGAATTCCTGGACTTGTTTCGGAAACAGTTTCTCTACTGCTATGGTGATACACTCCTTTATAAATTCACAATCTGTAAAGGGTTTTAGTTTTCTTACCATTTCTAAGCATATTTTGAAACTGAGGCGAACAGCCGACTCACTGATGTTATGATCGTAACTATTTTTCAGCAGCTTTTCCTTCAGTCTTCCTACTAATAGTGCACGTTCTTCTCCTTGATAACTGTCATATTCACTCGGTGAGTTGAGCAAAATAAACATTTTGCCATTCCCCCACTTTCTATAAAAAAGAAACACTCTCCCCATAAGGGCATAAATGTAGGGGTAGATGTCCTACGTGTCACATTACATTCTCTAACCAACATTATGTTTACGAAAACAAACCGCAAGAGACGAGACAACACTGCTGTCCAGTTCCACGTCTTATCTCAAACTGAAATTGCACGGCACTCGTGGCAGTACACAGTACAACGTCATTTGCTTTAGCACAAAAAACTATCCACTTGCTGACCGCTGATATAAGGTAATCAAGGAGCACAAAGGGTTAACCATTTAAGCAATTAATAAATCAAGGACATTGTGGAAAATAATCGGGGTTAAATTAAAACTTAGACAAATTTAATATACCTTTGATTTCCCCATTCAGCATTCCACCAATTACTCCATCATCATCTTTTCTATCATTCATATCGCCCTCATATATATCATACTCTCCCTGCAACTTCACACCAGGCATTGGGCTGATCTCCTATCCTGGTTCTCTATCAGAGCCAAACCTTCGGTTCCTCAGACCCGACCTTATAAGGGACAAAGGAACGAGAATCCCCTAACATTACGATAGTGGTACAACTAGGGAAGTTAAAGAAGAAGAGGATTACCAATTAGAGATGTTCAAAACATAAAGAATCCTAAACATAGTTCAACTTTGTTCGAAGGTTTTTGCACAAGTGTTGCCGAAAAGTTGACAAAGAAGAATTCATTAATGATAGCAGATAAATGAAGCCTAAAATATGATGAAAATACTCCCTTTCTAATTTCATTAACAACCGAGGAAATAAAATCAGCATTTAAGATATTAGAAAACAACAAATCGGCAGCAGTTGATGGATATTCATATTATACCTACTGTTAAAATATGCACTGTGTTTCTAACAGAACCACTGTGCTATTTAGTAAATCGTTCACTATCGAGCGGGCTATTTCCTGAGCGGCTAAAATAAGCATAAGTGAAACCTGTCTACAAGAAAGATAAAAAATATTAGATTGAAAATTTTAATCGATATCGACAATATCTACTTTTGCATAAATATTCGAACAGATAATGTATAACAGGCTAATAAATTTCTGGTTAGGCTCAAAACAAAAAAATTATATTCAATGGCTTTAGGAAAAAGTAATCAATTAATTATAGATAAATATAATTAGGCCTAGGCTTATTCCTAGTTCTAACAAAAGCATTTGGCAAAGTGGATATTGGCTCTGTAGCGTAGGTAGTGGCGTGTCTGCCTCAAGTTCAAGAAGTCCCGATTTCGAATCTTGGACAGGGTGAATTATCTGGATAAAGATTTTTCCGAGATTTCCCTCGTCCTTAAAGATGAATGTCGGTTAACTCTATGTTCTAAGGATCCTGGGCTCATTTGAGCATCACGTCAACCATTTCATTTATCGTGTGATGTGACAACGTTGGAGGACGTAAATTTAAAAGAAAAACGATACTGCTTGAAGCATTATCTGCATATGGTGTAAGAGGATTAGCAATAAACTGGTTTAAGTCGTGAAAACAGGGAGCAGCCAGTAGTCATTGGGTATTTTGATGGTAATACCAATGAAATTTTAAAAAAACTCCGTCGGATTTTAAAATTATAAGCCATTGTGACAAACATGGCAACAGTTAACCTTAAACCCCTTTATTTTTCTTCTAAACAAAGGTCCATCTCTACCATGGAAATTCTGAACACCACTCCGCTGTTCACACTAAACTGCTTCGCTACCAATACCACAACAATTCCTCCCCTGGAACCACACTGTCCCGCAAACAGTACCTGCTACCTGCCGGACCAGGTAGATCTTTACGCAATGGATCCTTATCGAAACATGGTCTAGAAAGGCCTTTTTTGCAGTAGCAACACAGTTCCGTCCCGACCTCATGACGGCAGTTCATGACTGGCCTTGAAGTTGTACTTCTCCTTTCCTGCTAGCCAGTAAGCAGTGGGACGATTACTCTACTATACAGTTTGTTCGTGATGGCTGCTAAGTTGCCTGACTCGACTCTTTTTGTCAAAAATAGACAGCAATTGCGACGTAATCTCTAGGCATGCCCTCCAACTGATTTGACATATCAGTGCTTTAAGGATCTGTTCTTGGGCCACGGTTACCTATTCTGTACATAAGTGACTTATGTGGCAATGCAAATAGCCTGATAAATGTACAGGTAACACCTTTTGTGGATGATACAGGCATTTTATAACAGGAGCACATGAAAATAATACTATAATTTACGCAACATTCTAGAGTATATCCAAAAATGGTTTAATGTAATCATATTACCTTTAAGTGAAGAGAAAACAGCCTCATATTATTGACTGGTGGATTTCAATGCTTTATACTCCAACATTATTAAAATGCGTGCTAAACTATAATAAACTGACAACGTGGGAGAACATATCAACGTGGAAATATAAAGATCGAGTAATAAAATTTGAAATTCCACCAATCGAAAAATTGGTAGCGAAGTTCATTAGTTCAGCACCAGAGAGAAGACTGCAAGCAGCAACAGACGACATTCGGACCTTCGAGGTTGAAAATGGAAGCAACAGCTACCGAAACTAGTTCCTCAAAAGTATTAAAATATAAGTGATGTAGCTTGAGAAACAAACTACAGATAGTCTTATGAATTAATTTGGAAGTCACAGTTACCAAATTCCTCCAAATACCACGTAATTCTTAGATTAGCTTATTTTGCATACCTACATTGTTTGCTTGTACGGGGCATAATATTTTGGGGAAACCTGAAAGACGCATTAAGGTTTTCAGGATGTAAAACAAAGTAATATGAATTATGACTGACATCTCCAATAAAACTAGGTGCCAAACATATTTGAAAAATAGGAAATTCCTTTTACCATGCATGTTTCTATATGAAATACGCAACTATTCAAAAGAGAACTTAAATTCCTTTAAACCAAATGCCAAAGTGCATTCACGTAACACTAGTGCAAAAATAAAATTATTTATAAACTCAGGAAGAACGAAGTGCACATATGCTGGTCTAGATTCATATAAAAAGTACCGCAGTAGAGAGGGGTATTGAATCCCAACATAAGCACAAAAAAGTTTTGTCTCACTTCTTATTGGACTAAGGCCTTTATAGTACATGTGAATTCCTGCATCATGATGTAGGATAAATTGTACCCTTGTAAGTGATTTCTTTGTATAACTCAAATAATCATTCTCGTTTATATATCTTGTTTATGTATCTCGTTTATGTTTCTTTGTTTGTGTTTTAAATTTACATTGCATTGTATATCTCTGCATTTGCAATCATCTATATATCTTGATAGATTTGTCTTAGTATTTTAAATTGACTTATCCATATTTCTATGGATGCAATAAATATAACTATTATTTTATTACAGCTTTACAGATATATTATTAAATTCTAATGCTAAAATAACTGCATATTTTGTTTAATAGATAACTAAGTTATGTAGTTTTCTGATTTTTTGTAAGGATTATGTATTTTTAGTCACTAATTGTATCATTTAATTATGTGTTATCCACGTACTCTGTTACACCGAGCGGGATAGCTCAGGCCCACATTCGGAAGGTCCGGGTTCCATTCCCTTGGTCGGCCTATCAGACCCATGGGTTATTCCGGGGGGTTCACCGTGTGGTCAGGCGAATGCTAGGCACGTTAGTTGCATCCCCCGATTTTCCTCTCCCTCCATTTCATCTCCGTTATCATTTCATGTCATCTCATATCTGGTGGTCTCTTTCAGGGAAGAAGTATCGGCGCTCCATGGAGGGTTGATATGCTCCTGGTAAACACTTGTCCTCCCATATGAGAGTCTCCGAGATGGTCTAGTAGGCCGTTTCTGGACCGCTGTAAGTGGGATGCCGGTTTTGTAAGTCTCCAGAGAGTTTTCCAAGTTTTGGCATGGTGGCCTCGGGTCTCTCTGAGACGGCCTTGTGGACTGTTTTGGGGTCACGGTGAGAGGAATGTCGGTTATACTGGACTCCCGGGGACTTTGAAATTGGAAATGGTAAGGATGCTGCTCTATGCAGTGTCGTGATTCCTTGGGGTTTGCCGCTTTCCCCTTTTGCCTCACCCTTCCTCCCGGGGATGCCGCATTTGGGGCATAGGTAAGAAAGTTCAATCTGGACGACGTGCCGAATCCCCTCTGTAAAATTCTATCTTATCCTGCTGTGTTGCTGACTTATTATTCTTTCTTAATATCGTATCCTTGTGTGTTTCTTATTTACGTATCCCATATTATATACAGCGATCAGAGGATAAATAAGTATATTCCAAATTTCCATCAGTGTGTGATACTTGATGAGTAAGAATTTTAAAACGTTTATTTGTCTAGATTCACAGATAATTTGTTAGCTTTGAGCCAATGACATCCAATTTAAAACGTAATTCCATTTAATTACCCATTCATTTAAGTTTCTAGCCATGAGCACACTAGTGTCATCAGCGAACAGAACTGTACCTGTAATATACTTTATATAACGCGAGAGTTTTTTTTATACAGATCAGTAATGCTAATTGCCCTAATAGTGAACCTTGAGACACTCCATATGTTACTGCTTTTTCAATCTGATGTTTATTTTTCTTAACAAATATCACTGTTTACTTACATACACTGTTTTCTTTCATTTAGATAGGAGACAAATCTACTTAACTGTTAATTTTTTAGATTTCCAATTTTGCTATGAGTATGTCATGATTAATACAGTTAGATACTTTTGCTAGGTCAGAGGAACCCCACCTATGTCTATATTTTCGGTTAATGCAGTTAACACTTTAAGCGTAAATTTATAAGTTGCATTATTTTTCAATATTCCTTTTCTGAATCCAAACTGATCACTGAGAAGCACTATCCCGGACATTAAGGAAGATACTTGGTGTGGAGGCGGTGTTGTCTGTTTACACCCTACGGCTGGTTATCAGAGAAGAGGAGAGGTAAACACCATGTCACAATTATATGTACATTGATAAAGACAGAAAATGTTCTGTGGTAAAGAGCAGAACAATATTTACTCTTTTAATTCTGATGTGAAGATTTCGATTCCTGCACATCCCAATCATTCGCTGTATCTGTAGAGTATGTCTGTGGTGATGTCGTCTAAAGGATGGATATCAGCTTTTATGTCTTTAGTACTACCGTTATTAACTCTGGAATCCATAAAACAGACTAAGGTATTTGCTTTCTCTTCCTTTTCATCACTGCTATCCAAACTCCCTTGATTAGTATTCTTTGCATTTCTTCCTCCATCTAGGCATTTCGACGCCAGTATTCTATGTACTTAATTTTGATACGCGCATTTTAACAATCCTCTTCACTAATGTCATCTAAACACTGTCTGGTTAGCTCTTTAAGTGCAATTAAAGTCATAGAACACACATTTTCTACTATATTTTGCTTCATGATATTCCATAGCAGCTCAATGAGGTTTAAATCGCAGTGATAAGGTGGCAATCTATATCCTGAGATTCCTCTAAAAGGTGCCGCATATTAGTAAATATAATTTTTTAAAACTAAATTCCCAGTTGTTTTAGTATTTCTTATTTTTCCTAGCCATAGCCGTTCTAGCCACTGTCCGTTGCAAAGGAATAACAATACCGTGTTTCGTTTCCTCCATGCAGTACTGGAAAACATTCTGAATCGTTCTGGATAATCTTTCTGCTTTGGTCACCTTCCGAGGTGACCTTTTTGGAGTTTCCATGTTTGAAAATTATTATTATTATTATTATTATTATTATTATTATTATTATTATTATTATTATTATTATTATTATTATTATTATTATTATTATTATTATTATTATTATTATTATTATTATTATTATTATTATTATTATTATTATTATTATTATTATTATTATTATTATTATTATTATTATTATTATTATTATTATTATTATTATTATTATTATTATTATTATTATTATTATTATTATTATTATTATTATTATTATTATTATTATTATTATTATTATTATTATTATTATTATTATTATTATTATTATTATTATTATTATTATTATTATTATTATTATTATTATTATTATTATTATTATTATTATTATTATTATTATTATTATTATTATTATTATTATTATTATTATTATTATTATTATTATTATTATTATTATTATTATTATTATTATTATTATTATTATTATTATTATTATTATTATTATTATTATTATTATTATTATTATTATTATTATTATTATTATTATTATTATTATTATTATTATTATTATTATTATTATTATTATTATTATTATTATTATTATTATTATTATTATTATTATTATTATTATTATTATTATTATTATTATTATTATTATTATTATTATTATTATTATTATTATTATTATTATTATTATTATTATTATTATTATTATTATTATTATTATTATTATTATTATTATTATTATTATTATTATTATTATTATTATTATTATTATTATTATTATTATTATTATTATTATTATTAGACATACATATTTTGTGATGCAACACTACACCGTACTGCGGTAATCATGCGGCATACAAGTTAATAACTAGATCAGCAACTTAATACACAGCCTATAGTGACCCATCTGAACCCCTTAGTTCCTTGTACGGCCGCACTTAAACAAAGCTCAAGCTATTTGTCCCGGTTAAAATGTTGTATGCAAGATGTTTATACAGTCTATTGGACATTTATTTTTCAAGAACGTTCGGATAAATTGGCAAAAAAGATATTGTTCTACAATTTGCAACTTTATTTTTTTTAGCCTTTTTTGAAAGGGGGTTTAGTAATTGAGAATTTTAACCCATCAGGGAAAATTCCAGTCTTTGAAGACTCACTGTGTAAATGACTAAGGGAATGCTAAAAGGAACGGAAAAAGAAAAGGATCACGTGTGGAATAAGTAGGTATTTAACTTTAACTTGTCCCAATAATTCTTAGTTTAAATCATCGTCAAAGTACTTTATTTAACCTTCCGCTTCTGTACATGTTTAGAGCGCTTATAGACACTCATCACAGAACACCAAAGCGCATTGAAGGGTACCACAAGTTACTTAACACTTACTTCCACAGACGAGACAATGAATATGGGTATCGTTCTCTGGTTGATCGGTTGCCGAACGGCATCAAGATGACTGCATCCATCTAAGGGAAGTATCACAAGTGATGTATATGTTCTGTGCAGGCACAGAAACACAGGCACAGGTCACACTCAAGTGTCAACGTAATCGAGCCAACGTGTATTCCGCGTTGTGGCTGTGTTGATGTGTGGTAGAACGTGGAGGGTGCGTGGAGGTGATTGACAGCTGCGAAGAGACACCTGCAGGATTTGAAACGTGAGAATGTCTGAACAGTGGGAAGTTGTCGGCAGAAATAAACAGAAACAGGGCGGTCAAGGTGGGAAAAAGCTGACGAAAAGCGAAAGGAAAAAGTTTGTAGAAAATGCTCCCAAAGTAGAAGATATATGTAAGTGTAAGCGATGTGAAGTTCCTAAAATCTAATGTATACAATAGGAAGAAAAGCTTTCGCTTGTGCTAATTAATTCTTGGATAAACATGCACATGAATTTGCACCGTAAGGAATTAAATAGCAATTACGAATTTTATACCCTTATTTCTAAGATGCGTTTTGCCAAAATTACATTTAACCTAACCTCAATCTGTTTTATGTTCTTGAATCTGTGTAGACGCTTTGACAGTTGCAAATTAGTGCACAATTTATTGCTAGCTGTAGGAGCCCCGCCCTTACCGTTTTCTAGCCTGTTTGCTAATTGCTTTGAATGTGAGCTGTTTATGTTTGTATTAGCCTACTTGTGGTATAAGTGTTGCAGTAAATTTATCAAAAGTGAAAAACAAGTAATTTTTTTGTCAGTGCTTTTCTTTTTATTTGCCTGAAGCTTATTTCACATACTTCTATTATTGATTGATTTGTTTTGACAGCTCTTGAGTAGACCATTGACTGAGATACATTACACATCAGGAATGATATATAATTGCCCAGATATTTGTCTTTGTTTCAGTTGTAATATGCAAAATTATATTCAAAATTACAGTTTGTACCGGGTAAAATTTTTAAATGTTTTGACAGAATATTTAACACCACGTGGAAAAGGATGATGTCCAGGGGTTCTTGATATACTTTGTCATAAAACTCAAGTCTGGGAAACAAGAAATGAAGATCAAGAGCAAGCACATTAAACAACTGGCACACTATAGTAATGCAGCCAAACATTAAATATTAAATATTGCACCATATGTAAAAAGCCACCTTAAGGATAAGAGCTGTAAACTCACTAGGTTGACCATGATAGGTGTCAGGAGTAATATCATTCTACCACTGTAACAGTTGTTCTGCGAAAGCCTTATGAAATATGTACACTTATAACTTCAATGTGTTTGTAAATCTTTTTTATTGTTTTATTTAAGAATTGAAGTCAATGGTTTATAGTCATAGTTATTGACTATATTGGTGGAGGAATTATAAAAATTAGTTGGGATTTTAAGATTACCCTACAGACACATACAGTTTTTGGTAAAAGTGCAGAATGAGTGCGCACAGTTATGTTGACATGGAATGACATCACGGAAACAAATTGTTGCCAACTGCGACGCTCCGATATGTGCGAAAACAGCGGAGCATTGCCAACAGATTTTCTGTTTCTTATTATAAACTAGCGATACTGTATATACCCAAATACAGAGGAACGTTGACAAACACATTTTCTGTTTCTTATTATGAACTAGCAATAGTAATGGGAATAGTGCATAGTAAGCTTTGTTTATTATTATTGTTATTATTATTATTATTATTATTATTATTATTATTATTATTACTATTACTATTTTTATTATTAAAATTCATAAACTTTCATGGCCGGTGTCACTATAATATAAAGTATTAACCGGGCTTGTGGGCCGTGGTCTACTGGGCTCCTTCATCTTTCCAGACGCCCAGTAGACCACGGCCCACAAGCCCGGTTAATACATTATTATTATTATTATTATTATTATTATTATTATTATTATTATTATTATTATTATTATTATTATTATTATTGTTGTTGTTGTTACTTATTTAATGTTGATTATTCCAAAACTTTGTGCTAAATTCATTTGTTTTTAACTAATTATGATAATACTAGTGAGAATATCAGAATATATAATAAAGTGACTTTTTGGGTTCGTGGTATTAAAAATCCAATTTGCAGAAATTCTAAATGTTCTTTATTTCCGTAGGAATACATTGATCAATTCGCACGTAACAACATTATGTCACATACACACCACAATCTACCAAGATCGATGACGATAAACCATGTTCTGATCAGCTCTCGTTACACAACTCGTCACTTCCTTAAATACCTCATTCATAATTCGAGACTGTTCTGTACAATCACTAGATGTTTCTGGAATAAACATCGAATGACGAAATCCGAACCTTCCAGAACCGTAACTTAATCTGGGCTGGCAAGTCCTTTATCTGGCACTCTGTTTATCTGCTTTTTGCAGGCTATTTATTTCCACACTGTCTACCTATCAGTTCCTTTGTGTGCGCAAGCTGTGTTATTGCGATCGGGTTCGCGACAATAATGATAATAACTCTGGCAATGATCCACCAAACTTGACGTCAGTGTATTTGAGTGTTATAGTATCGCTGGTTTGCTTACGTAATGTTGACTATTCCAAAACTTTCTGCTAAATTCGTTTAAGTTTTTAACTATGATAATATTAGTGAGCATATCAGAATATATAATAATGATGATGATAATAATAATAATAAGTCTGGCATGATCAACTAATCTTTACGTCAGTTTATTTGGATGTTATAGTATCGCTGGTTTGCTTACGTAATGTTCACTATTCCAAAACTTTGTGCTAGATACCTTTAAGTTTTTAAATAATTATGATAATAATAGTAAGAATATAATAATATATAATAATGACAATAACTCTGGCAATGATCGACTGATCTTTACGTCAAGTATTACAGTATCGCTGGTTTTCTTGCGTAATCTTGGCATTTTCCACGGTAGCATGCTCTGGAGGTTGGCAACACCCGAGCTATAACGTCAGAGCCACAATATCCGTTCGCACTCATTCTGCACTTTTACCCAATTTTTCTCTATTTATTATGTATATATACGATGTGAGAAAAAATAACAGAATTTTTTTTTTTCTTAAAGAATTTTATTCATCAACATCAAATAATCCCCCTCAGATATAATACACGTTTGCCAATACTTTTTCCAATTTTGGAAGCGTTTCTGGAGCTTACTTTTTTATAATGTTCAGCTGCATCAGATATTCTGTTTTTAGCTCATCAGTGATGGAAAAACAATGTCCTTTCATGGTTCTATTCCACCTTGGGAATAGAAAGAAGTTGCAGGGAGCCATATCTGGCAGACATGATGACTGAAGCGACATACTGGTTTTGCTTTTTGCCAAAAAATCATGAACAAACTTTAAGGTGTTAGTGGAACGTTATCGTGATGCAATTTCTACATATAGTTTTGCCACAATTCATCAACCTCACTAATGTTGATTTGCGGGTTTCCCAGAATCATTTTCCTTATTTTCACATTGTAGTTGGTAATTGATTTGCAAGTGCATCTGGAGCTGTTGTCTTGGCTCTCTTTGGAGGTTTCTTACCAGTTGTCTTACAGTAGATTTGCCAAAAACCACAGTCAGCATTTGAAATGTGGTGCTGCACTTAATTCAATTTTTCAAGGAAAATTTAATGCAAATGAAATAAATATTCACTGAGCACTCTGAAACATGCACAACCTTTTGACTGTCATCAATAAACAGTTTTAAGACATGCTTCAGGAACATGTGTACTAATAATTTTTAAAAGGTTTTGAAAATGGGATGCAAATGGTAAATGCTGCAAAATAAAAAAAATCCCATCATTGAAACCACACTTGAAAAAGTGGACAGAGCCATACATTGTGACTTAAGTACTAAGGGGGAAGTAATGGTAGTATTTCATAGAATCGGTTAAGATATCCCCTGAAAAATTCTTTATCTACATCACTGATTTAACACAAGTGAAGTATACTGGCATGCAGTACTAAGATGCTTCTCAGGAATACTTTAATAATGCCTTTCAGTATTACATATTTTATAATACAACACAACAGCTGTTTGAATATTAAAATTAATACAGCTATTTATTGTTGACATGTGTTAGCATGGAGCATTTTTGCTGTGTAGACATAATATTGCATGCATCTGTGAGTTCCTGTATGCTTAAGACACATGTAGGCTTGTAAGACACTCAAAACTCCATGTCTTTTGTGTTTGGTTTTGTTGTTTATTTCTTTTGCTTTACAGTACCTCTAGCCCAGGTGAAATCATTGTTTAATGCATTGGACAGTAATAAAGAAAATAATAAGCCAGGTGGCAAAGAAAATCATTCCAAGGAAAATAATGCTAAAAAGGCACAAAAAAAGCAACCAGAAAAGAAAAAAGATGTGAAAGAAAAGCCAGCATTACCCAAATCCCTAGAAATTGCCATCAAGACAGTAAGTAGCATAAGGTAGAAATGTTACAGAATTTTGAATATCTGTTGTATGTACACTTTATGCTGTGGCTTATTTTCATTTTAAGTTAATGTAGCAGTTGTGTGTCATTGTTGCTGGTATGTTTTAAGATGTTGGATTTTTTTGTCTTTTTTGAGTAAAGGAGAGCCCAAGAGAAACCCTCATACAAGTAGCTCTTTACTTATTGATATCAGGTGCAGATTTTCTAGATGAAAAACAGAAAATCTACACCAGATGCTGTATAGTGAACATTTAAGCTAGACATCTGTTAAGAAGAAACATTCATTGGGCAGTATACATAGAAACTAAGCAATTGCTTTTGCTTCAGATCTGTAGCAAAATCTAGCTAATGCTTCAATATACATATGCATAATACTATATAGCTTTTACTGCAGGGCAGTTTAAGGAAAAGCTGTGATGCATAGCAATTGCTAGAATTGGTATGCATAACACCTAAGAATTGCTTTTGCTTCATAGTGAAAGCAAACAGTTTATCACAAGCAGAAATGTCTGCCTTATGTTCAAGAGGTCCCGAGTTTGAATCTCGGTCAGGGTGAGTTACCTAGATAAGGTTTTTTTTCGGGGATTTCCCTTGTCCTTCAAGATGAATGTCAGGTAACTCTAAGCTCCAAGGACCCTGGACTCATTTGAGCATCATTTCACCCAATTCATTCACAGTCCGATATGACTTAACGGAGGACGTAAATTAAAAAAAAAAGCAGAAATGGCTGTGTTTATGAATATTCTGGAAAGAAAGGTCTACAAGCAAAGGAGGAACCCCGAAGAATGGGATTTCAAAAGGTTATATAGATTTAGCAGTGAAAATTTCACATGGTTAAGTGATTATTTTGTGAGAGAAAATCACAAAATGCATGGCGGAGCTTGAGTAGTCAGCAGAAAATGAGGACCTTTTTAAGATACTTTGGAGACCCAGGTATTCTGGTTGGAGTTGGAGAAGACATGGGTAGACCAGAGTACAGTGTCAAGAACTTTCACATGCCTAGTAAGCAAAATAGTTGAAAAAACTCATCTTTGGATATCGTTTCTTTCGGATCAACTGTGTATGCATGATGCTAAACTTCAGTGGCAGAGGAAGTACATTTTCCATCTGCAGTTGGTGTTCTCGACTGTACAAGCTGAAGATTCCAAAACCAAATCATCACGGAGATGAATATGTTAACCCCAAAGGTTGAAAACGTTATACATGTATTTTTTTAAATAGTGTGTAACTATATGGTAGCTTTAAGGGCTAGTTGTTCTTGGTTTTTAGAAGTTCTAGTTTTTTGGGAAAATACTCAGTTTGCACTATTAACTTAAGCTGTTCACTTATCTGTAACCTTTGGTACTCAGGGGTGGACAGACCTCTACTTTTCTCAATTTCAAAATCACATATGCGCTGACATTTTGTAGATCTCTCAGACCTGCTTTGTGGTATTACTGGTGATAAAGCAGGATCCTCTTTCCCTGGCACACATCCCTCACATGCATTTGTGCCACAAAAAAAAAAAATGAAATGCTGCAAAATATCGTTTCTTACCTTCAAAATTTTATATAGTACGCAACATATAATGAAATCAGAATGCATTTATTATATGAGGAAAATTATTTATTTCAAAATCTCATCTAGAATCTTGTTTAACGTTGGATATTATCTGATGATATCACAGATCCATCACCTTAAGCTCAATGGAACATAGATATAAAGCAATCTAACATAGATCTAAATGCACATTGTACAGAATATAGAACATTACTAGTCATCACAATAGATACCAGGCACCGATAAGTAAGCATGCAGCTCTTAGGAGTTGCTACCCTAAAGAGCTCATAGCAGCAACTCCCTGCACTAGCAGGAGGCCTTTGCCCTTTAGGGATTGATTGGCTATTTATTTATTATCTGATGACACATAAGTGAAAACAGTTGTTGCTACCAATGATTCAGTTTAATCTTTTTGTTTCCAGTTGCCTTCGTGTCAGTCCTCATTTTTACTACAGCTTTCATGTTACTGATTTTCCTTGTGATTTGTTTCAAGTCCATCTTTTTGCCACAATGTTACTCAATTTCTGTAATTACCTGTCCAATCACTGTATTCTTTTCTTGTTTTATTTTGGGAACTTGAAATTTGTTTAACAACACTGGCTTATCTTTAAACACTCTCACAAACTCATCATTAAAATGGTTGTCTGCTTCCGTATCAGAACTATCTGATGACATCTTACAGAGTTTAACAAAGCAATAGCACACACCAAAACCAACACATATTTGTAAACAATGTAGAGTTTGTCTGCTTTCATGACGTACAAATATGGACATGCATGCTAAGAGAATATAACTTGCAGTGGCCTGGTAGGTAGCAAGCAACTACTAGGTATGGCTAGCAAATGCGTTTAAGCAAAAGCACATGCTTTATGCATACAATTTATAGCAATTGCTTTTGCTTCGATCATTTCCTAGAGTGCAAGAAATTGTTAGGTTTTATGCATACCACTGATTGACTCCAGAAAGTATTCATCTCCTAAAAATTCTGGCAGCCAAATTAACAGGGAGAAAACACTGAGCTTTATTATGCATAAACTTCATTGTAGTTTGTCTTCGGACATTTTCCCATATTTTTCAGTATATTAATTCTATAGCTGTGGCAGTTTTTCAGCTATTGAGGTCTTATGTTTACAGATTTACTTTATATGTCAAATGGGTTTTATTTGACACCTAACAATGTAATTGATATATGTTTTAAAATGAGAAATAAATTTGTGATACCAAACTGAGCGGTTATTAAGGAGGTTCAATAAAAGCCAGATAATTTCTTCTTTTAATATTTTTTTATATCTTGTCAGGTCAAAATCTGTTTTCACCACAATTTCTGATTATACCAAAAGAGTTGCACTACTAGAAGTAGGTAAAGTTATTTTATAAATGCCACACATGAAAAAGTTTCAATATTGCCAGCATAATCAAATAATGAAATTAATTAAATGAAAAGAAAAAGTCTGAACAAATAAACTACAGAATTTTTTTCTTTAAACATCTTAAAATTAGAATTTTCTCTCTGATAATTTTACTTCCAATTTTTTATCTTTTGTTTAAATATCTTCATAAAAACTAAAATTTGAGGCAATTTAAAATAAAAGAGCCTTCTAGGCTTATGTATCTAGGGTTACTATGGTCCAAATAATTGTTGAAAACATTTTTTATATTGCTTTCACGAACTGTTTCATTTGAAATCAAGTATAAAGCCTTTTTCATTTTTCGCATAAGTCGCATAAGAGCCGAAGATGCAAATGATGATTTGCGAAACATGTCCTCAAAATAGGTACGTAAGTAAAGCAGATGTATAATAAATACAACTCATATATAAATTAATAAATATGTATTAGCATTGCAATTCTTTTCTTGGAAGTGTTGAAAACAGTGTTGTTATGATAAATTAAATTTAAAGGGAGTCGATTAATGACACTAAACAACACTTACCTTTAAATTTTTCCAGAACATGTTTCAGAGACTTTGCCTCATCGATGGCCGGCTGAGGATAGAGGCAAAGTATCTGAAACATATTCCGGAAAAATTTAAAGGTAAGTGTTGTTTAGTGTCATTAATCGACTCCCTTTAAATTTAATGTATTAACATGTTCACCATCGGAATTGAATAGTACCAACTTTTATATCCCTATGTTATATGTTCGTGGGATTAGTACCACTGTGTGGCAACCATTTCTGCCTCTCTGTTGATCTGGAAATATTGATGCTGACTGGACAAAAATTTTTTAATGTTTCAGAATAGATGAAAATCATGGGAGCAAGGTCCAGGCTGTAGAGTGCCTGATCAAATCCTCCCAATTGAATCTTTGCAGGAACTCTGTTGACCATTGAGCTGTGTGTAGTTGATTGTTGTCATGCAGCAGGACAGCATTAGCACTAACCTTTGTTTCATAAGTAGGGAGCTGATTTATATGCACTAAAATGTGTGAAATTGGCAGACAAAAAGGCACTAAAAATTTTCTAAGTAAACACTTAGAAATTGACAATTTTAGTAAAATGGCTCTTAAAATGCACTATAAATGTACTATAACAAAATGACAAACATCACAACATATGCTGCAACAAATTTGCTAAATACATACTATTTTGCGGTTCCATAGGCGAAATAGTTCTACATTTATTCCAAATTTCATAAATGGCTCCACAAGCTAAAATAACAGATATTGTAATATAATTAAAATACATATAAATCCACTTCACTAAGTAAGAACCATAATGTGCAGGAAGGTGTGAAGTAATTAACTATGTCAAAAAACAAAAACTGGGTTTGGGGGGCGGGGGGGCTTAAGGGTGCAAATTGAAATATCTGAACCTTTTGATAGATTTGTTTCAAATTTATACCATTTATTTTTGTGATCGATCAAGAATGGAATAATACTAGGTTTGAGTATTCTAGTTAGAATAGTTTCTGAGGAATTAACAGTTAATGTCTAAATTACAGGCGATTTTCAAAATGTCCCACATATTGTAATTTTAAAAATTAATGCTTGGGGTATAAGCTTCTGCACCCATTTTAACCTACTAATGACCTGTACATATGTGAAATATTTGTCTTCGCCATATCGACGAAGGGAAGAGATAATACCTATTTAACAATTTTTATTTTCCTAAGCGTTTTCAGTAAGAAGTGAGCATCATTTTCAATACAAATAACAAAAACACAACAAATGTAAATGGGTACACTTAATATGCAGTTGCATTTACAGGCATGTTGAGAATTTCATACAGATTAATAGAAAACTGCATCCTGTGGAACATTTTGAAGTTAGGAAAATGTAGATAATGTGGAATGTGAGATTACGTAATAGCTACGATACAGGTGTAGGACTATTTAGTCATGTGGCGTTTTCTGTAGTGTTGCTAGAAAAAAAAAACTTGATATTATTGAAGTATGTCTGTATTAATTTTAAGACAAAAAGCAACTAAATTTGGGATTGTAAGCTTTGGGCCAATCTGCACAGATGCATCTCCTTAATAGAAACGATTGTTGGGAAGATAAATTCAAAAGTTCATCACAGCAATTTTAAGATTACTTAAAATGATGTCACGATGTGTCAGAAAGATACAAAGCACAGAACAAAACTTAATTGAAAACTAAAGTTACAGAATCCTAGTTTTTGTAATAAATACCCTAAATGCCCCATTGTTGACTAAGAACAAATAAGAAAGCACAGCTTTTTAGTAAGCGTTTCCCGTTCATTCAAACAGAATTACAGCAATTATGGCATCGTGAAAAGAATTCTCATACCTACTTTTACAAAGACATTTCTGTAAGATTTTACAGAAACCATTAAGATTTATTGGCCTGCAGTTTCATTTGCAATGTTGGAAACAACACTGGAAGTCTCCAAGAAATCAATTTCATGATTCCTTGAGATACATGTAGAAAAACGTAATCATGAGAAAATCACAATTTTTCAAATATAATCTTAGTCTGTGTAGCCTAGCTAATTAAGCGCTGGCCTTACAAGTTTAAGTTGTAACCTGTACAGAGACCCAGAGTTGTGATTTTAAGATTGGGTAAAACAACAGCTTCATGTCAGTAGATTTACACACGTGTAAAAGAAATCTTATGGAAGTAAATTCCTGGTTACCAGCAGTACTGATTGTGAGCTGATATGATTGTTAACAACTGACACCATCAGTAATTTAATTAATAATCCCTCCCCCAAGTAAGTATTAGCTCAAGAAATAAGCTTTTACTCCAGCACAAAAATATCATGCTACTGCATTGAAACTGCCAAAAGATAATACATGTAACAAAATTGTGAAATCCAGTTCACTGAGTTTGCAAAGTCATACCTATAAGTTTCAAATAAGTAATATTCTAATCAATATGAAATGTATTAGACAGGTTAGTTTAACGATTCAGACATGTTTTAAGCTAAATCTCAATATAAAGTCGTGTCATGTGATGAAGAAAGTTTTCACATTAGACAAATTTGTACTTTGGACAACTGAAAGCATTCAGTTTCTCTTCTTTTGACTCTCCTCAACATACTAATTTGTGTTTGGCGTAATGTTGCTACAGGGGCTGATTTTTACAAGGTTTTTGAAACTAGGATAATATAGTATTAATATAAACATGAATGATTAAACTCACCTGTTTCACACAAGGCTGACAAAAAAGTACTTTCCCATCTGTGCTGAACGATGGATCACCATTTATCCACTGTTTAAGAAGTACACTTCTGTTGCTTCTCTCTTTTGGCATATTTGCATAGGAAACTGATCTATGTGTGCACTGAAACACTGCTTACAGAATGGGCTTTCCTTTCCGACATAAAGAGTGGTCATTTGTCAATCCATTGAAATATCATTTAGCTGGCCTTTGCTACTCGTCCTTGAGCAAATTCTAAGATTTTTCCATGACGTCATTAGCTTATTGTCATACGTCTGTAAGGCAGATATTTACCTGGCTAAACCCCTTTTTGTATATCCAATGTGCAGCAATAAGGCATTTCTCTTTGCCGAAAACATGATGTTGAAACCAACAAATGCAAAAGCTGTTGTCACAAATTACAAGCAGAAGATATTGGCTAAAAAGGCAGATTTAGGCACTAATAAGTAGAATAGGCACAAACGTGTGAAATAGGCATTTATAGGCACTATAAAACTAAGAAATTAGGTTAATTATTGTAGGAAACGTGCTTATAACTTAAAAGCCTACATTTCTGCACAAAGGAATAAAACAGGCAAATAGGGCAAAATCTGCCCCTATTCATGAGTTAGTACTCCTGTTACAGTGTTTTTTTATTATTATTGATTGTCACTTTTTATGCGAAGTTCTACTGTTGTGCAGTCCTTTTACACATTGCAGTTTGTCATTTCATGATAGTGAGTGTAGCTGTAGACACTAGAAAATGACGGTCAAGTGGATAAAGTGGAATATTTCCGACATATTCTTCTCTTTGAATTCAGTAGTGGCAAAAGCAGTGGAGGCATACAGAAACATTTGTGCTATGTATAGGGACAACACCATTGGCAAGGGTGTGGCAAGAAAATGGTTTTCTCATTTTAAGGAGGGTTATTTTGATATGAGTGACTTTTTTTTGTTTGTTGTTGATGGAAATAAATCATTTCTTTACACTAGCTCTATAAAGGCTGAGGTTTTCGATAGTCAGTGTGCTTTAGAACTGCAAATATGATGAACTGTGACCATTCCACAATCGTGTGACATTTGCATTCAATGGGCAAGGCCCAAAAAGCAAGTATATAGGTCCACATGCATCTCTGCTTGCTTGCCAAGTGAACATCATCCATCATTCCTATCCAGGATTGTTACTGGTGACAAGAAATGGTGTCTATGTTAACCTAAGGAAAACGAAGAAATGGTTGAGCCCAAACAAAGAGTGTGCATCCACAGAAAATAATGTTATGCATCTGGTGTAACAATGAGGGTGTGCTGTACTACAAATTCCTTTCCTGAGGTGTAACCATCACTTCCAATATTTATTGCCAACAACTAAGATGTCTTGCAGACGTAACTGAAGATAAGCGACCTGGAGGACCGCATGAAATGATGCTCCTGCACAATAATGTGTGCCCAGACTCTGCTATCCTCACCATAACCACTATCCAGGAATTGGGTTGGTGGTCATTCTGCACCCACCTTATTCACAAAGTCTAGCACCTTCAGATTTTCACCTTTTCTGCTTTCTGTCAAACAACCTTCGAGGAACTTCCTTTCAGGATGAAGATGGGCTATGAGCATGGTTTGACGACTTTTTAAACTCAAAGCCATGTGATTTCTACAGGCAAGGAATCGACAAATTATCCCAGTATAGGCAGACTGTTGTTATTGTTGAATAAATTGTTGCTTAATAGTTTTGTGTGTATAATGAAGTCAGTTGGTTAAAACTTTAAGAAGACTTCTACTGACTTATGTACCAACCTGATATGTCTAGAAGGAATGAAAAGTATACTTATAATTTTACAGGATATATGTAAGAGAACACCATGCAGTTTACGTTTTACAATAGTGCTGGATTATAGGAGTTACTGTAGGAAGTCCTTAAGAGAAGCAAAAAAAAAGGGGGGGGGGAGGTTAGTTAGAAAATCAAGGAGATCAAGTGTTGATGAGAACATATTGTCATGGTGCTCATGTAAGCTGACCATAGGAATTAATACTGCTTACAAATACAGCCACTAACTGACCTCACAAAAGGTTATATTATTATTGCACAGGTCTCATTCAGAGCCGGTCTGGAATATAATTTGAGAACATTAGACTACTGGAACAATCTCCTGCACCTAGCAGGTATACAAGAGCCATTGCAAGGGGTAGTGGTGTATGTTTAGCCTTTGGTTAAACTGGAAAAAACAATTATGAATGAGAACTCTCATGGAAGTTAATTGTTCTTTTACACTATTCGTATTTAGGCCAAAGTTTGGAAAGATAGTCAGCTTTTTAGGATAGTTATTTTGCACTTTGCTTTTGACTGCATGAACATGGTATATTATTAAAGAAATTATAAATATATAGAATAAGAGACCATAATGTACATATTTTTAAATCCTATCTAAAACATCACTAGCAAATAGTATCAGTCAATGGGAAAGAATCTCGTATTTTAAAAATATTACAACACTGTTTTCAACACTTCCAAGAAAGAAATTAAAATTATAGTTGGCATAAAACTTCTGAGCTTCTGGCTCAGACCATTAATCTAGCTGACAAGCCTGGGAATTGTTTATCACTTGTTTCGCAGATTGTTATTGATATGATAGTCATGCTTAATCACATGTAGTCTGTACTGAAAGGTTTTCATCTATTGTCATGTTTTCAAAGTATGGTTATGTTGTAATTGTGACTATAATGATGGCTCTTACATTTTCAAAGCTAAGTGGCAAGGTATTGCATGGTCAGAGCAGGGAAATTATTGCAAACTTCCATAACTTCATGAAGCAAGAGGCAGAGATTAAGAAAGAAAATGTATTGAAAAAACTGTTTGTACTATATGTGCATGATTTCTTGAGCAATTTGGGCCCCAAGTCCTCATTCGGTAGGTTTCGCCTAATTCTGTAGACACAGATGCCAACTTTGAAATATGAAATGTGCTATGCACTCTTTAGTTTTGTGGCTAATATGCTAAACTTTCACATGTGCGTCATTTCATTTTTAGCAATTTTGAGGTTAATTATTAGCTAACCAGTTTACAACAAATCTAAGAACAAGACGTATGTCGTGGATGTTATGACTCTCAAAGGGGGACACACTATTATTCGTCTGCCTCCATATAACTGTGATCTGAATGCAATTGAACTGGCGTGAGAGAAAAATAAACAATGTTTTCAGAGGATGTAATGTTAACCAGAGAGCCACAAATCTATGGAAACTTGCTATATAACTGACAGATTGGGAAGGATACTGCAAGAAGGTCCAAGAGGTGTAAATACAATATTGGAGACACAATGGTGTAATAGAAAAGGCAATTGATCAAATTACCATTAACACATTGGAGGATACCAGCAATGAAATGATGCAACAGACTTGCAAATTGAAGAATCACAAAGCTAATGAGTGAGAGTTTAGAGCTGTCGTAATATATGTTTTCTTTTATGTGTTTCATAACATGGTAAATGTATAACCATACAGCTTATCGAATAAAGTTCAATTTGTTGTTTGTCCACACATCTCACACCTCCGGCACATATCTTCGCTATCTTACCGCAATTTGGCTGAATTGTGTTTTTCTAGGTTGACCACACTACAGAAACAAAAGCGTGTTAGCTCTCTCTTCTTCCCCTCTACCCACACCACAGCGTAAATCCAATGCTCAAGAAAACGTGTGCATATAGTAGTTGGTTTTTAACACTCTGCCGGGTACATTTTTATTTTTTGAGGGAATAGTTTCGGAAGCTGTTGATGGCTATTCATCATTACACCTGGCTTGAAAGCTGAGAACATCTAGAATATGTTGCTTCCATTTTCAACCTCAAAGGTCTGACTATTGTGTGTTGTTGTTTTCTACTTCTCTCTGGTGGTAGAACTGTGAACTTCTTTATGAAATTATCAACAACAAATAGTTTTTTCAATTAATTTGGACGTTACTGTTACTAAATTCCTCCAAACATACATAAGAACATATATGTTCACCTGAGTTTTGCAAAAGCCTATAGAGATAATTGAAGTAGCCAAAGCAACTGGTGCTTCTGTGTGTTCCGTTTTATGAGTTCACAGAGATAAACAAAAGCAAGAAAAGTGAATCGAGTACCAGCTGATGATAAGAGCAAAAGCTGTTGAAACATGTCCTGTGAATAAACAGTGTGAGTGAAGCAATGTGTCAATATCTTCTTGATTCACTTTTGTGCTAATTTATGCTTCACTGTCCCTACGCTTCTTTCAAGTTTATACTTTGAAACAAAAGCATGTTGAGGGAGTGCCATTTGAAACACAGAGAAGAAATGTAATGTCCCCAAAAGCATAACATATATGAATGATTTTGATAAATGCTCATTTTGTGCAAACAATAAGCAGATTAAAATTATAATTATAATTCACATTATTAATTCCTGCTTTCCTTTTCAAAATAAAGAGATTATTAATCAGATTGAAGGCAGTGCTACAAATCTTAAACAATTTTAAAAGATTTATGTTTTAAGTTGGGAAAGTTATATAGGGCAGTTCCAATAGAAAAACATGACATATGATCCCAGTGGAAAGCATAAGTCTTTCTGATCCGGAAGTACAAATCCAAAAGTTGGGCTATAAAGTACGAAGATTAGTCATATACACACAGCAGTCACACAGCACCCAGAATGTAGAGTGATGATGGTGGTTAGGACTTCAGGCACCTGTTGTCAAAGGGCAATAACTTATCATTCATATGGTGGAAGGTTCAGCTTCGTTCTAAATGGCCTTCTCATTTATAAGTTGCAGCAATTAACTGGTGATTTTCATCAGGAAATAAATTTAGAAAACTATATGAAGTGATCAAAACCATGTTGACACTTATATGCCCGCTAATTTCGTTCTCGTTATCAACTGCTTCTTACCACAATACTTCGATGGACAAACCACCTACTTCAAATGTTTGAAAGAAGATATGAGAGATTGGTTACTTAAACATAATATAGCTTTTGATGAAACAGTGAGTAAACAAAATTGTATGAGCTAATTAAAGCCAACAAACCACTTTATAGGTCATGTGTACTTGAACAGCTATTTACACAACATGGTCATAGTGTACTAAGGATGCCACTGTATCAACTAACCCAATTGAATTAATCAGGGCTGATTTTAAAAAATGGGTAGCGGGCAGAAATGTTAATTTTAAACTAAAAATATTGAACAGTTATGTCACCAGCGATTTGCAGAAATTAGAAGGCCAGCATAGGAAAACGACAAGCTGTTGAAGAAATTGAAAATCATTATTTTTAAAAAGATGGAATGGTTGAAAATCACATAGAAATAATTCTTATTCAGGTTAATGGTGCAGAATATAGTGGCAGCAGTGATGATGCCTATATGTGTGAAACAATAGAAGGAGAGGAAATTAATCATTTCTTCACACTAGCAGTATATAGGCTAAGGTTTTTGATAGATAGTCATCATGAAAAATTTAATGCCATGGCCGGGATTTGAACCAGATATCTCCTGGTGGTTCATATCCCAGCCATGGCATTGAATTTTTCATGTTGACTCTATCAAAAACCTTAGCCTATATACGGCTAGTGTGAAGAAATGATTAATTTCCATAAATTAACTAAATAGTCATATTTATTACAGTTAAATCTCGATATAAATAATAAGAGTTAAATGAGGAAGCCTGGGACTCAAGTACTTAAGATAGTAAGTCGCCACAAACTATGTATGTATATCGAATGCGAGAGCCCCTAGTGGTTTACCGGGGAAATATACGAGTCAATTGAAGAATTTAATGTCATGACGGCAAGTTGGCCATGGTAGCTCAATGGGTTAGAGTGACTGGACGGAAACCAGGAGATCCATGGTTAAATTCCGGCCATGGCATTGAATTTTTCATGTTGACTCTAATAGAAGGAGAGATTTCAGGGGTGAAAAATTTGGATGCAGTTGATTTACAGTGTGGGTATGTTCAGCAACGTTTGTGTAATGTGACAGTGATATATTTAAATCCATTTTACACACAACTTTAACAATAAATATGAGTTTAATAGTGTGGTGCAATGTGATACAGCAATTAATAAAGTGTACAGATATTTGACATTGACTGTCCTAGATACTATTCCATCGTGCAGTTTCTACCATGGCCAACATGTCAGTTGGAGAATATAAAACTATGCTGGAATGGTAGCTCAGTGGTTAAGAGCAACCAAACAGACTGGGAGATCTGTGGTTCAAATCCTGACTATGGCATTGAATTTTTCAGTCTGACTCTACCTATCTAAAATATATGTTTATGCTCCCTTAATCTTGGATGGGGGGGGGGGAAGATAATCATCTACACTGGTTTTATTATAGATGCATGTGATACAGTGTTACAATTAACGGCTTATCAAAATTTTGCCAGAAATGTTTTGAGGCTTCTGAATAAAGAGAAGCATTTTAGAAATAGATCTGTGTATATACGTGTTTGTGCATGTAATTTTTATCTATACAAAACTTAGTATTAGATAATTTTAGTATGAAGGTGACAAAAAAGTTTTAGAAAATTAAGCAAGAATCATTTTAAAAGGTTAAAATTTTATTATTTTTCAATTTGTTGTATTTTAACATCATTACATTTTTGCATTCAATGAAACCAGTCCTTCATGCAATGAATCACTCTTCCTGAGGCAGTTCAGAAACGAGGTTTTTGTAAATTTGCATTGTTCATCTTATGATGGAAAAGCAATTCCATGCATTTTATCTTTAACTTACGGAAACAAAATGAAATCACAAGGTGCTAGGTCAGGATTGTATGGTGGAGGGTCCTTTAGGGCATCCAGAAACTCAGTTGTAGTTTTGCTATATGTAACAAATCATTGTCATGAAGTAATATTATTTTTCTCTTTGGGGGTTTTTCAAAAATTGGCAACAAACAAACATTTGTATACCAATCAGCAGTAATGGTATATCTGTCTTCTCTGTAGTGGCAATATGAACCCTTTTAGGTAGAAAAACTAGCAACCATCATCTTAGCAGCACTGCAGATTTTTGTAGGCTTAGGTTTTGTTCAGAAGACTCGTTGAGCTAATAGGCTTTTCACCTCAGGATCATAACAATAAATCCAAGATTCTCATTAGTAATATTATTTCAAACCAAAAAGTTCTTTCTGCAACATTAGTGCATTGTTTTTTATTGGGAGTCAGTTTTGGTGGAATCCATCCACAACATGTTTTCTCACGTATAACTATTGATGTAAAATGTTTTGAATTTGATACATACCAATAACCATTGTTACCAGAATAAGTTCATCAGATGTTCATCGATCTTCTCCAAGCATTACTCAAGCAGTGGCAATGTTTTCATCAGTAACAGCAGTTTTTGGGTATCCTTCATGAAATTCATCACACACTTTTGAATTCAGTGTACCAATTATAAATTGTTCCCTTAGATGTTTCGCTTTCACCAGATATATTTCTAAATCAATTTTCACATTGTTTAGATGTGAATGACAATTTTAAATCCAAGCCTGGAAACATTCTGTAGTCAAATTCATATTTGGATGAACACAAATTCTTTAAATAATGATAATTAACAAAATACATAGCCATCAACATGCAAAACTTAGAAGTAGCAATCAGATATAAACAATTACACTTATTATGAATAAATCACTCTTAGCAACACACTTCACTACTTATCTTTTTTTTTTTTTTTTAATCCTTTGGGATTCAGCTTGATGACTGACTGACCTATTGGTTAATGCTGGAAGTTAAGGAATGGCTTGCTATCTTATTGCCATCTACCAGGGCCAGCACAAACTTATTGACATCTAATTGAAAAAAAACTATTTTAGTCGGTTTATTGACACTTTGTCACTTATATTTTTTTATATTATTGAGGGACTAGTTTTGAAAGCCATCGCTTCCATCCTCAGCCTCTCTCCAACTAGTGTCTGTTGTCATCTGCTCTCCACTCTCTGGCGGTGGAACTGAACTTCTTTGTCAAATTATCTGCTGGTGGGATTTCTTATTGACATCTATTGGTGGAATACCAAAATTCATCATGCGATCTTTATTTTTCAAAATAAATATTTTCTCCCAAACCATTAAATCTATTGGTCCATTCAGTTGTTTCAATAATTTAACTTCTGGATTTATTTCATGTTTAGGGACCAAAAATTATCAGCCACTGCTGACTCAACTGTCTGTTTATATTTAATATTTCTGAAATGTTCCTTCACTCTGGTTTCTAAATTACATTTGGTCCTACCAATGTAAATCTTATTGCATTCTAGATAATAATCCAATGAGCCGTCTCTCAAGTCTGTGGCTCTAATAGTTTAGAATATAAGAACAAATAACACTTGAGCCAGGCGGGGAGTTTCAAGTATGTAAACTTCTAAACCGTGGGTCGTAAAGCAAAAGTGTACATTTGATAAATACCAGATTTTTTGTTATCTGAAATTTTGTCCTTTTTTTTTTAGAAAAATGTAATTTTTTTATGCTGTATTTCTTTTGAGGAGTAGAAAACAAAATGTTAAAATGGTTTTATAATTTTCTTATTCAAAGATTCTGCACAACTACCTTTTGATATTACTACATAAAAATCAAAACAAACACATAGAGGAGTACCCCAAGGATCTGTGTCAAGTACTATTTTATTTAATATTATGATAAATGACTTACCACAAAAACTAAACAAAATAGAGAATGTTAAATGTGCCATGTATGCAGACAACATAGTAATCTGGGCATCAGTTAGTCACAAAGAACTGAATAAGTTACCACAACAGATGAACAAGACATGAAAGAACTACATAACTGGTGTTCAGATAACGAAATGACTGTGAACTTATCCAAAATGAAATACCAAGTGTTCACACTTTGCCACACAAAACCGCTTATCAAAATAACACTAAATGGTGAGCAACTAACAGAAACAGAAAATTATAAACATCTAGGCATAACACTCGATTCTAAATTATCTTGGAAAACCCACATTAATGAAACCATAGAAAAGACCACTCAGAGATTAACAACACTCAAAAGACTAGCTGGCAGCAAATGGGGGTCCTCTGTCAATACACTCAACACCACCTATAAAAGTTACATCAAACCAGCATTCCTCTATGGAAGCGAGGTGATACTTGCAAGTCAAAGCAAACTAGCACAACTTGAAACATTACAGAACCAAGCACTCAGACTAATAATGGGAGCAGTCAAATCAACACCAATTACTGCAATGCAAATTGCTACAAATAACCTGCCAATTAAATATGAAATGGAAAAACAGAATCTCCTCCTAAATGAAAAACTACAAAGGCTCCCCTTTAATACTCACTGGAAGAACTACAAAAGCAGAGAAAGGACCTTAAAAACACAAGAAGGATTTATGCAGAAAGCCTATAACATACAGAGAAAATGCAACCTTGAAGACACAAACAAAATTGAACATCTCCCACTTCCAATCTGCCCTCTATCACAACCTAAAATAAATAGCAGAGTAAACCTTCTGCAAAATAGAGTCAAAAAGGGATGTAAGTGCAGAAACACTTAAAATGCTAGCTCTAGAAACAATTGAAACTTATTATCCACAAGACTCATGGCTACACATATACTCAGACGGCTCCCTATTTGACAAAGAAAGTAGTTCTGGAGCAGGAATACATAGTAAAATATTCGATTTTTACATCTGTTTGGGCACACTAGCAACCCACTATGATGGAGAATTAAAAGCAATCAACACCTCGCTGAAATAACTCTTCAACCATGTGAACTCTTTCTCTAAAGCAGTGATTCTAAGTGATTCTAAATCAGCACTTCAAGCCCTATCCTCACTGTACCCTAACAACAATGGAATACTTGAAATTTACAGTTCATTACGAATACTGCAAGGTCTAAAAAAAGAAATACACTTCCAGTGGATTCCATCCCACTGTGGAATTACAACAATGAAATAGCAGATTCCTTGGCAAAAAAAAGGAACACAAATAAAACAAAGCTGCCAACAAAAAACCTCATTCCACACATCAAAACTACATATAAACAATAGAATCAACTTATTCTGTAAAGAAGAATGGAAAGAAAAAAGTACCAGCAAGCAATGGAAAATTCTACAAGGAAGTAAAAATCCCATCCCAGACTACCCAAGAAGCAGTACTGTTGCCATCTTCGACTGATTACTGGCCACGACTGTTTGGCCGCTCATCTACACAGGATTAATGTTTTTGAATCCCCGACCTGCACACTGTGTAGGGACCCGAACTCATTGATGGACGGAGATCATCTGCTCCAGTGTAGTGCCCTGACAAAAACAGATGGAGAACTGACAGCACAACTAGTCACACGTTATTGGAAGGCCAGAAGGAAAATGGAAATTCTCCAACTCCATGAGCATCAGCAACCAACCAACCACCATCTTTTGAGGTGCCAATATTATACCAACTTCTGAGAATTTTTTTTGAAATTCTGTATTTGGTCAAGGATGATAAGTAAATTTTTTAAAGTTATAATCATCTTTTACTTGTTTAAGAGTGTAAATATCATTTACATTTTTTTGATATTTAACTTTTGCAACCTTTTGTATATAAATGTTTGTTAAAACCATTAATTAAAGCAGTGTTAATAATATGTTTATATTCTGTATTAAATTCCTCCTTATTTAAGTGTATCTTTATTAACCTATGAATCAAATTTTTAAAAACAGCAAATTTGTGTGAAAAAGTAATAAATAGTTTGTTTAACCATTTTGCCAGATTATAAGAGGGTGAATTTATCAAATTTACAATCAGTCTCACTTTATTACCAGGTTTATGAATATTAGTCAAGGCACAAATTCTCAGTAAAACTGGATTACTGGTTTTAACCATATGCTGTTCTTTTTTAGGTATGATTTTTACCTCATTAAGTATAATTTAGTACTTTTAATAGATTGACAGCTTGTATTAAAATTCATTTGAGTCAGTAAACAAGATCAGCAGTGTAGTATTGTCAAAAAATGATAGACTATTTTCTTTTGATGTAACTGTCCGATTTCGTAATATTCCTAGAGAAAAACTTTTAATCTTTTAAAAAAAAATGGTTGAATTTTATAGATTTGAATAAGGAGTCAATAGAAGATTTTATGAATCTTCTATATACGAGGGCTATCCAGAAAGTAGATTACGTTTTCGTCTGTTTCCGCTAGGGGCGGGGCTAGCGCGGCCATCTTGGGGTCAGAGCGTTGCGCAGCTCAGTCGGCATCTAGCCGTGCTAGTGAGAGGTTCGTGCTGTGCTCCGTTCAGATACTGTGACGGTTTGAAATGTCTGCGTTAATTGAAAATCCCGCGAGCTGCGAGGTGCGTGCAGTAATAAGGTTTCTGACTGCAAAAAACTGTAAACCGATAGAAATCTATCGGCAGCTTTGTGAAGTGTATGGGGACAACATTATCACTGAAGGTGGAGTGCGTCAGTGGGTCATCAGATTTAAAAATGGCCGAACCAATGTTCACGACGAAGATCGAAGTGGGAGACCCAGCATAGTGACTGCCGAACTTGTCGAAAAAGTCAATGCTAAAGTCCGTGAAAATCGAAGGTTCACAATAACGGAACTTTCTTTGAGTTTTCCACAAATTTTGCGAAGTTTGTTGCACGAAATCATCAGCGAAAAGCTTGGTTACCACAAGTTTTGTGCAAGATGGATTCCAAAAATCTTGACAGAGGACCACAAAAATCAGCGAATGGCTGCAGCGTTGAACTTTTTGGACGTTTACCATAAGGATGGTGACTCTTTACTCGATCGCATCGTTACTGGTGACGAAACATGGGTGAAACACGTGAACTGTGAAACAAAATTGCAATCAATGCAGTGGGGGCACACAAGTTCTCCCCAAAAACCCAAAAATGCATGCAAACAATGTCGGCAAGGAAGATGATGGCGACTGTTTTTTGGGACAGAAAAGGTGTGATTTTGGTGGACTTCCTGGAAAGAGGCACTACAATAAACTCTCAAAGGTATTGCCAAACTCTCCAAAAACTCAGAAGAGCCATTCAAAACAAGCGCAGAGGAATGTTGAGCTCTAAGATCGTGTTGATTCACGACAACGCCCGGCCCCACACGGCAAATGTCACTCGTGAAGTTCTTGAATCTTTTAAGTGGGAGTTGTTTCCTCATCCGCCGTACAGTCCCGACCTGGCACCGAGCGACTTCCACCTATTCCCAGCAATGAAGAAGTGGCTGGCTATGCAGCGTTTTGATGACGACGCACAGCTGCAAGAAGAGGTAACGAAGTGGTTGAAGGCGCAGGCGGCCAAATTTTTCGACGAAGGAATTTCCAAGCTCGTACATCGCTACGATAAATGCCTTAATTTGAATGGTGACTATGTCGAAAAGTAGTATTTGAGTGTGCTTTCATCTGTATATAATAAAATTTGTTTCCTATACTTTGTTTACTTTTTATTCCAAAACGTAATCTACTTTCTGGATAGCCCTCGTACTAATCTGTGTTTGTACCAAAAGTTTTTCAATTTCAATGGAAAATGTTTTCAATAAATTTCTGGAGTAGCTGTGGGTAGTCTTTCATCTTTTCTTGCTTTTTTTTTTTTTTTTTTTTTTTTTTTTTTTTTTTTTTTTTTTGAAATGCAAGTCACTAAAGCATTTCCTTTAATTTTTAAAACATGTTATACATGCGTGGATGACATTTTTGCTGTAGTTCCTGAGAGACACGTAGATGATGCTTTAAAGCTTCTAAATTTTCAGGATAAAGCTCTTAAGTTCACATTAGAAATTGAAAACAATGGTTGCCTCCCCTTCCTGGATCTAAAGAACACTGCTTTAATGGTTGAATAAACATTTTCTAAACAAAGGGTGAGAAAAATTAAATATCAAAATAATGTTTTTGCTCTTAAAAAAGTAAAATATGATTATAATTTTAAAAAATTTACTTATCATCCTTGGGCAAATAAAAAATTCCAAAAACATTTTTCAAAGA
>CM060950.1:365635298-365700298 GCA_030765055.1 Mantis religiosa
CTTGTAATATCAATCTCCATCATGCTGAGGATGGTGAAGTTTCAAGTGTACACTTGACTCATATTTTGAAATGAAAACAATTTCACAGTTAGTAGTGCTTCTTGTTTTTATATGCTGCCTTAACATGTAAAATCATATTGTTGGGTGTAGCTTTGCTGATGAGCAATTGTTTCCAATAATATATTTTTAAAAATGCATGAAAATGAATTTTTTGAGTTGAGACCACCTAACATCCCTCTGGGCTTAAAGTGTTGATGCACGTAAACAGTGTGGTTGTATCATTCTGCCAACAAATACGTGTTGACGTTCCCTGCGGTCAGCTGTTTACATTTGACTCATGTCGCAACTTCATGTCTTTCACTGCAGCTCGTGTTTAAATGTTTTGGAAGTCGAATTACAGTATTTACCCACTTCATTACTCGAGTGCATCAAATGAATGATAATGTAAGCAATTTAGTAACAAACTACTTCACTTGCTCTGAAAGTTGTGCTACGGCATAATGTTGACATATGTACACTCTTTAAGGCCTGATAAAATATAGCTTGATTTCTTTTACTTAAAAATCCCTTTCCAGTTAATTTCTTCAAAATTCAATGAGTAAATTTCAAGAACCAATCTACACACACACACACACACACACACACACACACACACACACACATACACACACGCACACGCACACGCGCACAGGCGCGCACACGTGCACGGGGAACAGCAGGGCTTAAATCCTAATATATAGAGAAAATTTTCTGGGATGATGCAATCAAGATATTTTCTTAATATACATCTGGAAATTTTATGTTTTAGGAAGCTTTGCAGTGTATGGCTACAAAGTAATGCTTCAGCTTCTAGCTCTACAGCACCCAGATCTCACAGTAGCTAGCATTCCAAAAGTGAAAGAGTTGCGTCAGTCATACCAAAACAGACAGGCTATTGGTCTTGCCATACTTTGGGCCATAGGGCAGGGTGGCTTCAAAGATTTCCACATTGGAATTAAAGGTTGGTACATGAGGTTAATCACTTTTAACTTTCTACTCTTAAAGTTTGTCACCTTGAGATGGTGTATTGTTTACTAATAGGATGGGAGATGTATACAATAATTACATGAAGTAGTATAATGCCACAGTTAAGCTTTTAATAGTATAGGAATACTTTGCCACAAACAAGAAGTGGAAATATGCTGGACGGAAACACAGGAAGGAATTTTAAGGGTTTCAACTTTTCATATAGCTTTGGGGCACCTATGAAAGATTTTCTTACACAGTATCTCTGCACATTACTGTGCGAGTTTGTCAAGTATGTTACTAATGGGTTGAAGACATGGTGTTGCTGTTATGAACAAAGCACTATGGTCATTATGGTACATCTGGGTTTATACTTTTGTGTACCAATGGAAATGACGCATCAGATGACATAGTGAGAGCTAAAATTATGGCAAAAGGTTGGAGCAACAGGACACTTCTCTTCGAAGATAGCTCCAGATGGGATGACGTGTATCTGTGCGCAACATGTAATTGTGACGTCAGTGGTGGTGGTGGTGGTGGTGCCCGCCTCGGTAGCGTAGATGGTAGCATGTCTGCCTAATGTTCAAGAGGTCCCGAGTTCAAATCTCGGTCAGGGTGAGTTACCTGGATAAGGTTTTTTCTGGGGGTTACTCTTATCCTGAAAGACGAATGTTGGGTAACTCTAAGCTCCATGGACCCTGGACTCATTTGAGCATCATTTCACGCAATTCATTCACCTTCCGATATGACTTAACATTGGAGGACGTAAATTACAAAAAAAAAAAAAAAAAAAAAAAAAAAAGATGTGGTGAGAATAGTGATAAAAGTAGTTGGTAACAAACAATATTTTGAAATAAAATACAGTTTCTTCAAGATATATTCAATTGTCCAATACCACCCTGAAAGCTCCGTGTTCCCACCAAGTTATAAGAAAACAGAGGCAACAATTAAGAACCCTAATGATATATTAAGCATTGTTCTGCATGAGGCTCAGTTAGTTTTTGGTGGACTTTGGTTATTTTATGTGCGCTTGAGACTTAGAAAATGGTACCTGTTTTGCTTTGGAAAATATAAGCAGATTAGTTGTAATTAGACTTCAGACTTATAGGTTCTTAAAATGTAAGTTTAGATGGCTGAAATAGATTTTATAATGTAAGAAATAGTATCTTAAAAACCAAAAAAAGTAGGCTTTAAGAATACTATTCTTTAAAAACATGTTTGAAATGTGGAATTCTGCTTTTGGAATTTAATAATTTAAAATGATCCCTCTTCGATACATCCCTACTACTAGAATTGCAAGAAGGACAAATATCTAACTATAGGTTACATGAATTTAAACAATAAAATGCAAAAAAAAAAAAAAAAGTTTCGAATATAAAAATTAAGTACACAAACAAATCAAACAAAATTAAAAATTTTTACAAATCTTTGTCCATTAATGTCTGTAATTATTAGCTTCACAATAATTTACTAATAATTTTTCTAGATTTTTAACCAACAAGCAATGCCATGTGTTGCTCAACACTAATTTGTAAGCTGAAAATTGATGCTCTACATCCACCGAAGTAACAGATGTGTATTTCAACTTGGACACTAGATGGACAAGAATGTTACATTGTACATCTGCGCTTTTTCCTTCTGGGATATCTGAAGCACTACACAGGTTCTTCAATCCCACATTCCTCTGCAGAACTTCCTCCAGTTTATTCTGTATTTTATCTTCAACAGAACCAGGAACAGTTTTGATCCTTTCTTGCATGGCATATTTGCATTTGTTCATACAGAGGTTTTCCTGCTGCTTTTCAATCCTACATTCCTCTGCAGAACTTCCTCCAGCTTATCCTGTATTTTATCTTCAACAGAACCCGGAACAGTTTTGATCCTTTCTTGCATGGCATTAAATATTTGCATTTGTTCATACAGAGGTTTTCCTGCTGTTTCAAATGATGCAATAACATGCACAAGGAAGGTGTAATGTGACTTTAAAAATATCAGAACCCTCTGAATACCAAAATCTTCCATCACTTGTTTTGCAGATAAAATACATGCAGACTCGTCTTCTAGACTTGAAACAACGTCTTTCACTTCACTAAAGTGGTCGTTGTAGTATTCTGTAGCTTTGAGCCATGTCCTCCAGCAGGTAAGATCAGCTTTAGGCGGCAGAGAAATTTTGGGTAGTTTCTCATGCCCTTGTTGGCACTTTGATGATAATTTTTTTACGGCAGAAGTCAATTTGTTGACATTTGGGTACTGTTGTCTGGTATGCTCTGTGATACGGTTAACTCCATGTGCAAGGCAAGTAATGTGCGTGGTGGAAAGGTAAAACGCTTAAAGCAACTGCATTGCAGCAATCATGTGTGCTGCTACATCATTGTATATTCGTAGTATTTTATTCTCAACAAGACTATTTGTATACATAGTTTGAGATGGGAAATGAAATGGTGGATATGGCTGCTAAGTCAGCAACAACACAGCCCAGGGTTTCTATAGCCATAGTGATGTCGAAGGACTTCAGTCTTATACCGCGGAGAGGTGTACTATCCTGCTGGCGGGAAGAGTGGTCTGCTCACCGCAGGAATAAATTTAGAACTGTCAAGGAACTTCTGAATCCGTGGGTAACCTCCTGCCATTCTTCTTGTCAGGAGGAGGTCAGCCTGGCTCGTTTCCGGATTGGCCACTATATTTTTACCCATAGTTCTATGTTAAAAAGGGACCCTGCTACAGTCTGCCCGCTTTGCGGTGGAGCTCTGTTGGTCCACCATGTGTTTTTAGAGTGTTTTAACCTAGCTGCTGTTCGCCAACACCAAATTTTAGCAGGGATTCTGGTGGATGACGAGCATGCAGTGGCCGAAGTCTTTAAGCTGCTTTTAGCTCTTGATTTTAGAATTTAGTTCTCAATTTTACCTTTTTAAACTTTTTTATCGCTTCATGGTTTTAAGTATCTTTTAGATTTTTACTAACATGCGTGTCTTTTATCTTATTTTATTTAGGATGGATCTATTTTACCTACTATTTTAGCATGTTTTGCTTTTTTCAAGGGCGCTGATGACCGTGCCATTGAGTGCCCACAAACATCATCATTCATTCATTCATTCATTCATTCTAGCTTGAGACCATCATTAACTAATTTCGCTATCGTCTGAGAGTTGGTTCTGGCAAGTTGTCTTCAATGATCAAATAGACTACTGTGGAAGTATCAGAATTCAACAATTAAATGTGCTATTTGGTGCCCCATACTGACCATAGTTTCATCTATTGATTGCCAGTAGTATGTGATTCTCCTATGTCCGAGTGAATTCTGCTCAAAGCTTCTGTGTATGTATCATCAGTATAATTTTTCCTTGTGGTGGATTGTGAGGGAGTAATTCGGTGGCAGTATTTTTCTAAGAAGCCTTGGAAATGTGGATTTTCCAGTGCATTAAATGGGATTTTGCTGTGACAATTGCTCGGCATAGATCAGCATGAAATTCAATTTTGTATGAAGAATGGTTTATGGTCTGGGTTAGCGGAGACTGTTTCAGTTTTCTTTTCTGTTCAGTGTTAATCTGATGTGCAGCTCCTTGTACATTTTGAGTTAAATGCGTCATTTTGTCACTGGTTACCTACACATACAGAAAATACGTAAGTATGGTAGGTATATAAATCCATATGTTTTACTGATTGTAATTTTATTGTATTACTGAGGATTTTGAATTTCCAGCAAAATTTTAATTATGAAAATTTAAAATTTAATTTTTAGAAACAGTGTCTTCAGCACACCTGCGCCAAAGCATGTCAAACTGAGATTAAAGGAGAAATTTTGTTCCAATAAATCACGCATGAAGATAACACTATGGTAATTTATTTAGCAAACGGCCACTCAGTATAAAAAATTTACAGGAAGAAAAAATATATATAATATCTACATTTAATTTGTTCACCTGTTTGCTACACGCTTGACAGAATATTGTTTGTCCATCTAGGGTGAAGTCTGGAAGTTCTTGAAGATACTGATGTATCAGCAAATCCTTAGAAATTTTAATATTTCGCATTGCACTCTCACTAAACGTACACTTAAAACACTTAAGACAAAATGTAAAATTTGCAGGGAGAGGGAAGATGGGACTGACTGAAGATGCACCAAGTAGGAGGTGGTAAGGTGCGCTTTCTCTTTTACTGGGAATGGACTCAGTTATTGTGCACTACAGCCATCGCTCCCAAGATCATATAAGGGCAACCCTCAGACTGACCATGAAAGTTATTAAAAATTAGTACACACAAAATACGTTTTGAAATTTAAAACATATAGTATTGGAAAAAGAGTGGATAGAGTTTCGGAAAAAGAATGAATGTTTTAACCTAACAGAAATTAAATGTGCATAATAGGTAAAATTAGGCTTTATTGTCAAAATAGGCATTTTTAGGTGCTATTAAACTGTAATTTTAGCTATGGTTTCGTATGAAACATGTATTTGCAACTAAAATTAGGCAAGTGAGTCAACCTTGTATATACTTTTCTCCACTTACAAGTTTTTTGATGAAGACTAGTTTCTGAGAACCTCTCCCCTATCGTCAGTTCTGTGGTTGACTGATGATGCATCCGGTGTCTGCATCTGGCTTGGTGTCGTGTTGCCATCTAATGTCCTGGTAAGTTTGATGACGTCATCTACCGCGGGAATTTACATTTCATCCAAAATACTTCAAAAAATTTGAAAAGATATTTAAGAGCTTCAACATAAAATTAGCCCCTCAGAACAAACACAACATCCGCAACGTACTAAACCACCCTCTAAAAAGTAGCACACCGAAAACTCAATTATCAGGCATTTACCAAATGAGTTGCCAGGATTGTGACAAGATATACATTGGTGAGACCAAAAGGAATCTAGGAACAAGAATGAAAGAACACTTCAGAAATATTAAATTCAAACAAATGAACAAGTCGGCCGTAACACATCACTTTTGGTCTGAGAATCACAACATAAAACAAGAAATAGAACTGATCAAACAGGCAAAGAAACCTCTGGAACTACAGATTTGGGAAAACATATTTATTACGAAGAAACAGGATCTCTTGATGAATTTTGAAATTCCGGCCGTAGATGACGTCATCAAACTTACCAGGACATTAGATGGCAGCACAACACCAAGCCAGATGCAGACACCGGATGCATCATCAGTCAACCACAGAACTGACGATAGGGGAGAGGTTCCCAGAAACTAGTCTTCATCAAAAAACTTGTAAGTGGAGAAAAGTATATACAAGGTTGACTCGCCTAATTTTAGTAACAATGGCACTCCACTTTCTGAAATACCTCTTTTTATTCTATATAATGTATTTGCAAGTTTTTATGAAGTTACTGTTTAAGGATTAAAAAAGGTTTTTACCTAAAATCTGATGTCTAGTTATAATGTATGATATATGGACCATTTTAAATTTTGAAAAATTGTAAAAATGAAATATGGGGAGGGTGGTGATTTGAAGTTAAATTCAAATACCGATTTATTTCATTTTGTGCTCTGGAACATTTAAAATGATGTAATAAACAGGCTGAAAAATAAAAAGGCTTATAAATTTTAGACATAGTAACCAAAGAAAATATTACATTGAGTATTCATTAAGTTTTGCTGTTTTTAGCACAGCACTGAACTGTTTATATGGTTGCCTGGTCTATAAATTTACTCAGAAATAAACATTGAAGATGCTTCATGACATTTTTAATGTAAAAAATTAATAATAAAGATCAAAACCTCAGTGTTCATTTAAATTCAGTTATGCATTGTTTGTTTGTTTGTTTGTTACTTCTTTTTTAAGGCTAACCAGCTCCAAATATTTTGTAGCTTAAAGGATATTGTTAAAATTCCTTTCTTGGAAGTGTTGAAAACAGTGTTATGATAAATTAAATTTAAAGGGAGTCGATTAATGACACTAAACAACTGGAAAAATTTAAAAGTAAGTGTTGTTTAGTGTCATTAATCGACTCCCTTTAAATTTAATTTAATAAGGATGTTGTTTCTTATTTCTCTAATTTAATATCTTTTCCCAGAGATATTTATTTTTATTTTGCTATAGTATGGCTGGAAGTAATGTTACCTGTGTTGGACATGAGAAACTACACTGCCTTTGTATGCAACTATCTAAAGGATATTCTTGGACAAAGTCCACATGGGAATCCCTTAGATCCAGAGCAATTCTTTGCGATGTTGGATGAGTTGCACAAAAGGACTGAGTTACAACCTCTTGCTGCCTCTCTCAGGGTGAGTAACTTAAAGCTTTTCCTAAGAGTATGAATATGAAGACAGTGCTATAACCAATGTTGAAAAATGCAGCTGGATATGTTAAGAGAGCTTAGTAAATGTATGTTCACTCTATTGAAGCATGTTTGTTCATTCATATTTTGGATACTTGTACATATTCAATGATAAGATCATACTTAGTCTATAATCCTGCAGACTTTAAGAGCAAATTTGTCTTATTGTAAATAGTAAGAGAGTCTTAATACCAAAAAGCTGAAAAAGTTTATCAAAAAAATGTATTGTCGCTAGTTGGACTATTGTTAATACAGCTAGTGGTGATAAAGTGATTGTAATCATAAATAAAATACTGAATAAATTACAACTTTTTCCATTGACATATTTCAATAGAATGAGACGTTTTTGTGCAAATTAAATTTTAAAAGACCATAATTTGTTGCATCTGTTATTCTTTTAGTACTAGCTCCATTGTATCAGCTGCCTTTACTTCCTTCTGATATTGGTGTAGGTAGTGAGACATTTTTACTTTATTACAGGCCTTTTTTTTTATCTCGAAAGCTATAAGTTAAGCTCAGAGTGATTAAAGATGGTGCCAATAAAAATACAATAACAACAGAAGATAGAAAATCTGGTTACAGAATATGCACAGTGCCACAATTTTTTAAATTTTGAATTTCCAGACATGATCTTAATTCAGAAAGAAACACAATGGAGTTCTCGATCTGCTGAACAGCTCTATGCTAGAAGATCCTAACAGGAATGTACCGTGTTCAGATACATTTGATGCTGTTTGTCAGGGGTCCCACTACTTCATGTGATGTTAAAAGCACATTTTCTACTCATGGCTTTTTACAGGCAGGAGGAATAAGCTAAAACCAGAAAATATTGTGACTATGTGGGTTCGTAGAATTAAAAGTCCAAGTTGCACAAATTCAAAACAATCTTCATTTCCGTCAAATTGCACTTGCAGATCACAGCAGAATTACATATCACACACAATTACACAATTACAATCCACCAGTTCGCAGGTCCACACTGCACTCACTACTCGCACCTTGCCATAAACTCTGACTCATACTGACTCTAAAACTGACTCTTGTTTGCACGCACTCCTATTTATACGTCGGTCAGTTGTTCTGGAAGCTTCTGCACACAGGGCGAAGTCATCCCAGAGTTTCACGGTCTTTCCAGGTGCGCGGAGAAGTGGAAACCAGTGACTTCTCTCCCCACCCCGTCTCTACTCGGCACGTCATTAGTGCTACGCATTGGCGTAGGCATAGGCGTGGCTTAGCGCTATCCGTCTCCCTCACTCCCCGCTTCTGCTCTCTCTCTCTTGCCGCGTAAATGCCGTCTCGCGACACTGCTCCCTCAAGGCTGGTCGTTCCGAACAGCACCATCGCAGCGGCCCAGACGATCCAAGTGTGCCACCAACATTTTCCCTTGGGGCACCTTCTGGATGTGGTAGACCATGTCGTTAATCCTCTTCACCACCCGGTACATCCTTGCCACGGCTGTTGAAGTTCCGGGCAGCTTCCCTTGGTCCGGGTAGGGCGGTACAACCAGACTAGGTCACCCTACTGGAACCCTTGGCTGTTGGCTTGCCTGTTGTATCGGGTCTTCATGCGGTTGTTCGCCTTCTGGATGTTCTGGCGAGACATCTCGTGTATGTCATGGAGGTGGTGCAACAGAAGCTCCATATACTCAGTTGCTGGCTGTTTCGCTTCTGGAGGGCTCCCAAAAGCCAGGTCACAAGGAGGCGTAACTCTTGGCCGAACATTAAGCTGGTTGGCGTCATCCCCGTGGTGTCGTGTGTTGACAAGCGGTAGGCCAGCAAGAACAGTGGCACCTTGACGTGCCAGTCTCGCTGATGGCTGGCCACGATCTTCCTCAGGTGTTCCTCTAAGGTCCCCAGGAAACTGTGCAACTCTCGCTTATCCTTTGACTGAGGCCAATCTCTCATGGCCTGTGTCTTCTCCAGGTCTGTGGCCACTCCGGTTGGTGAGACTATGTGGCCCAAGTAGTTGACTTCCTTGTGGAAGAGCTGGCACTTCTTCGCGTTTAGGTTCAAGTTGGTCGCCTGCAGTCTCTGTAGCACCTTACTCAGATTCTCAAGATGGTCTTCGAAAGTCTTGCCGACGATGATGGGTATAGCAGGCAGGCGTCATAAGTCAGTCCACTTATCACTGACTCCATGAAGTGTTGGAAGGTAGCTGGTGCGTTGCAGAGGCCAAAGGGCATAACTGTGAACTGCCAAAGCCCTTGGCCTGTCGAGAATGCGGTCTTCTTGTCTCTCGTGTCTCAAGCTACCTGACAGTAACCCGACTTCAGGTCCAGGGTCGAGAACCACTGTGCACCAGCTATCGTGTCCAGGGTGTCGTCAGTCCGAGGTACGGGGAAACAGTCCTTCCGGGTGACAGCGTTCAACTTTCTGTAGTCCACCAAAACTGTAGCTCGCCGTTCTTCTTCGTCACCAGAACTACTGGGGAGCACCAAGGGCTGTCAGACTCCTCAATCACTCCCCTGGGTCTCATGTCCTCCAGTATCTCTTGTACCGCCGCTCGTTTGGCCATCGGAACGCGTCTAGGTGGTTGTGGAATAGGCATAGCGTCTCCGGTGTCGATGCGGTGGAGCACTCGGTCTGTGCGGCCGTAGTCGCTGTCGCCTTGGCTCCCCGTAGAGGAGGAAATCCGTGCCCTTCAGCTGCCGTGGTGCGGGCGCTGCGGGCCCTAGCACTCATGGTACCTATGACGTTACTAGAGGAACCTCGGGCCGAACATTCGAGACCCTCCCTGATAGGGAGTTGTTCGGATTGGGTTGAACTCGAGGGGCAGTGGTTCCCGATACCCATGGGAGATCAGGTACGTCTCCAGACGGAGTTGAGGGAAGCCATCAATATTCCCGCGTAATAGCCAGCATAGCTAGTAGAAGGTGTGCTAGATCGCCAGGCGGCCCCACTGAGGTCAATATGCAGTTAAACCGGATAACCCAACCTTACCTAGACTTTATGGCTTACCCAAAATACACAAACCATCCATAACAATGAGACCTATAGTTAGCAGTATAAATTCGCCAACATACAAACTTGCAAAGTGGCTAACAAACAAATTCAACTCATTTCCAAAATTTGACAGCCTAAGCATGAAAAACACCTATGAACTTATAGAACACATTAAGGATACTGAACTAAAAGAAGAGGACACACTAGTCTCGTTTGATGTTAAATCACTGTTTCCCAGCATACCAGTTAATCAACTCCCACCGTTGATAGAAAAATGGCTCAAATCACTTGGAATGGCATCACCTGAAATTTCAGACTACATCGAACTAACCAAATTATGCATAGAACAAAATTTCTTCCAGTTTCAAACAAAACATTTTCACCAAACTTCAGGGTTAGCAATGGGCAACCCCCTATCACCCTTCCTGGCCGATCTGTACATGAGTGCATGAGAAATAAGGATCAACAAAGGTTTCCCTTGGATGTTCAAACTCTGGCAACGATATGTAGATGACATCTTTGCAATAGTACCAAAAAACCACATCAGTGATGCACTAAAACTTTTAAATATCCAAGAAAAAAGCATCAAATTCACTGTAGAAATAGAAAAAGATGAGCATTTACCATTTTTGGATCTAAAAATAATGAGGAATAAAAACAGACTAAACTTTGGCATTTACAGAAAACCAACACAGACACACAACTACATAAGAGCTAATGGCTACAACCCAAGATCCCACAAACAGGCAATCTTCAATAGTTTAGCACACAGACTGGTAAACATCCCTCTCACAGCAGAAGAATACAAAACAGAATACAACAAAATAATTGAAATAGCACAAAAAAGTAACTTTTCCAGATCATTAGTGGACAAAAAAGTGAACTTAGCAAAAAAGAAGAAGCTACTAAAGGAAACCACAACCCTCTCAGCTACAGAAACTAATATGATTTTCGAAAAATTCACTTACCATCCATGGGCCTATGATAAATTCAAAAAAGTCTTCAAAAAACAAAACATTCAACTAGCACCAGTCAACCATTTCTCCTTAAAAAACCTAATTTGCTCAAACATCAAAGATGCCATTCCATCTAACAAAAAATCTGGTATATATCAAATTGAATGCAATGACTGTAGTCAAATTTATATTGGAAAAACCAAAAGAAATTTAGAAACAAGAGCAAAGGAACACTTTAGAAACATAAAATATAAACAATTAGAAAAATCAGCAGTTGCCACACATTTTTGGGGAAAAAAACCACAACACAAATCCAGTACCAAAACTACTAAAACATACATCAGGAAAACAAGAACTATCCACATGGGAAAAAATCTTCATTTCAAAAAATAGGAACAAAGTATTCAATTTCGACATCCCCCAGAAAGATTTGTTCAGCAAGTTCCTTGAACCGCCACCAGAGGAGACCTGTGACAAAATATTGTCAGCTACACCAACGAGAACCAGTCGAAAGCCGGCTGATGATAGAGGCAAAGACTCAGAAACATGTTCCGGAAAAATTTAAAAGTAAGTGTTGTTTAGTGTCTTTAATCGACTCTCTTTAAAGTTAAGATTTTGGACAGTTTATTTGTTAGATAACACTGGTCGACAAAGTTTTTTTCACAAGAGATCTGAATAGTGAATCTAGTGGCATTTTTCATCCTGAATTCAGATATGTACTCAGAATTTTCCCATCAGGCATAGTTTTTCTGTAAAAGCTACTTTTCAAAATATGATTTTAGCATTTTCTTTGACCTGTCATAGGAACCGTTACCTCATATGTAGCTATTTTACTCAAGCTGTATTATTGAAATTATTTGCCATGTCATGCTGAAGCTTAGTAAAACATGACTGTGCAGGTTCATTGTTGTTCATTGTTGTTGTTTAGACCTGTTCAGACCTGTTTGGCATTGTGGTGTGTCAGTATTGAGCTGACTGTGAGATTGTTGAGTAGTGAAATATTTCCTTCCTTTCTGTTTAGAAGTGTATTGTGTATGTTGTGCATGTTGTATTTCTGTGCTTTATTTTTTCATCATGCCAAGAAATTGTGTAAATCATGCAGATAAATTCTGCTATATTTGTGGTGAGCTGACCTTCAAGTCTCAGAGGCAAAATTTGACCCCACTTGTAAAGAAGTGTTATGAACTTTACTTTGGCTGTCAAGTTGGTGATTTTGATAAGAGCTGGGCCCCAAATACATACTGTGTTTCGTGTGTTAGACTGCTGACTGGGTGGAAAAATGGTACACATCAAATGCTATTTGCAAATCCAATGATTTGGAGGGAACCGAAGGATCATTTAACTGACTGTTATTTTTGTTTGACAAATATTAAAGGAATCACATCTAAAACAAAATATACAGTTAAGTATCCGAATTTGCAATCTGCAATGAGACCTGTCTTATACAGTGAAGAGTTCCCCGTACCAGTATATGCAGATACGACCTTAAGTGATAACTCTGGTTCCGACCTGACTGAAACTCCAAATGATTCAGATGAAAATAAAAATGATCTTACATATGAAGCCAGTAGCTGTTCATCAGAACCATACTTTCCCAATCAGCAAGACCTTAGTGACCTGATTCGCGATTTAAATCTGTCTAAACAGCAAGTGGAAGTTTTAGCTTCCAGACTCAAAGGGTGGAATCTACTCCAAAAAGATGTAAGAATTAGTAGATATCATAGCCGCCATAGTGTTTTCAAAGTATACTTCTCTGAAGAAAATGATATTGTGTTTTGTAATAATATTTGTTCAGTTATGGAAACTCTTGGGCTTCAACACCGGCCAGATGAGTGGCGATTGTTCATAGACTCCTCTAAAGTAAGTTTGAAGGCTGTGCTGCTACACATGAATCTCTTATCCCTGGCCAAAAAAATGTGGCATGTGTCCCTTTAGTGAAGCCTGAAAAAATATTTTTACCTCCGTTGTATATGAAGTTAGGAGTTATGAAAAATATCGTCAAAGCTATGGATAAACTTTCTGATGGATTCTTGTACTTGAAATCGAAATTCCCCAAAGTCAGTGATGCTAAATTGAAAGGAGGAGTTTTTTTAGAACCACAAATCCGATCATTAATGGCTGATGAACATTTTGAGGGACTGTTAAATCCACTGGAGAAAGCAGCCTGGCAGTCTTTCAAAAGTTTGTGTTGCAATTTTCTTGGAAACCATAAAGCAGAAAACTATCGTGACATAGTGGCTGATCTTTTGCATTCTTATAAAGCTATGGGATGCAACATGTCTTTAAAAATTCACTTCTTGGACTCTCACTTGGACTTCTTCCCCAAAAACCTTGGAGCTGTCAGCGATGAACACGGTGAACGTTTTCATCAACAAATTTCTACAATAGAGAAGAGGTACCAAGGCAAGTGGAGTTTCAATATACTGGCTGACTACTGTTGAACTAAAATGAGAGACGTTCCAGATGCAAAATATACCCGAAAATCACTATCTACCACTTTTTAGGTAAGTCATAATCATAAGTTATAATTTTGAGTTAGATTGCTAGTTACAGATTTTTTGGAATATTATAAAAAATTCAAATGAATATCACACAAAACTCCTGCCCGATGGGGAAAAACTGTAATTATATTTGAATTCAGTACGAAAAATACTTTTAGAATCTGTTATTTTAATTCTTGTGAAAGAAAAAAAGTTAAATTTTGTCGACCAGTGTAATCAATATGTGCATTCCATTTTAGTTCCGAATCAATCCACACTCCTAAGAATTTAGTTTCTTTAGCTTCCTTTATGGAGTGAGTATTAATGCAAATCTGCAGTTCATTAGATACTTTACCAGGACTGAAGTTAATAAAAGTTGTCTTATCTATATTTAAATGGAGCTTATTTCGTATCAGCCATTCATGTAGAATTATATTTTTTTGATTTATGTCATTTTATAGGGTACAAAGATTACGATTCCTAAGTATTATATTAGTATCATCTGCAAACAGAGTTACTTGTGTTTCTTTGAGATTTAATGGCAGGTCATTTACATATATTAGGAACAGAATGGGCCCCAGAATTGACCCTTGTGGAACTCCATCTTTTAGAGGTGCTGAAGTAGAATGCTTATCATTTACTTCGACATACTGCTTCCTTTGACTGAGATATGACTCAAACCAAACATTGGCTATACCTCTAATGCCGACTTTATCTAATTTGTCCAGTAATATCTTATGGTTAACTATCAAACATTTTATACAGGTCTAGAAAGATACCAATAGTTCGCTGATTGTGATCGGTTGCTTCAAGGACATCATTTACAAATGAGTGTAATGCACTCATAGTGGACGTACCCTTTCGGAAACCAAACTGAGAAGGGGTGAATATTTCATATTTTTCAAGAAAAGATATCATTCTATTGTACATTACTCATTCAAGTATCTTTGAGAATACAGACAAGAGTGAGATAGGTCTATAATTTTCAAGATTATTTCCGTTTCCTTTTTCAAAGATGGGAATTACTTTAGCAGTTTTGAATATCTGAGGAAAACTTCCTCAGATACGACTCATCTATAATTCAATAATTCCCTTAACATGTTTACTTGTCTTACAATCAGTACTGCATTTATATTGTAAATTATCTGATTCACCAGCTGCAATCAAAGTTAACATCAACCTCTGATATTAAGTTGTAAAGAGTTATAGAAATACGTAGTGAGGTTCAGCATATTTGATAGTTCCATAAACAAATAGTTTTTCAGTGGATCTCAGCACCTTATGATATCCTGTATATCATAAATGTAATGATCCTGTATTAGTTAGTGAACTTTTTAATGAATTCTTTCTAAATGTAGGTAGAAAATCTTTAACATGCAGGGATGGCATAAATCATGATATTGGCTCTAAAACAAGGTCATCCTTATTCTTAAGTCCGACATCAGAAAAGGAGATAATAGATATAATATCAGACTTAAAAAATAAATCATCACATGGGTGGGATGAAATAAGCCCCATAATTTTAAAGCATTGTAAATATGTCATAGCAAAGCCCATTTCATATCTTATTAACAATTCAAAAGAGAAAGGTGAATTTCCTCACTGTCTCAAAACAAGCATAGTGCGGCCCATGTATAAAAAGGGAGATGAACATTATATAAACAACTATAGGCCCATTACATTAACCTCTGAAATAGCAAAAATATTTGAAAAGGTAATATTAAACAGACTTTTATCATTTCTGAAGAAAAACATAATCATTCAAGGTTTCCAGCATGGCTTCAGAAAAGGTCTGTCAACAATTACTGCTGTTGCAGAGTTTGTACACCAGGCTTCTATGAAGTTAGAGAATAATGAAAAGGTCGGAGCTTTATTTTTTGACTTATCAAAAGCATTTGATTGTGTTGATCATGATATTCTTACTCTGAGCGTACTGAGAGAATTTGTTAATCAGACTAAAAAAGAGCATTGTCGGAAATCAGATGAGGTCCATGATAAAACACACAAATGTTCTCCTGATGAAAGAATCCTTTAATGGATTCAGAACAAGTATATAATTCATTAGAAGCTTCTGTAATGAATTTTAGCATGATTTCATGCCTACCAGTACATATAAATTATACTTAACTGTAGCATAGTCATGACATATTTTTCATTTTTTTCTTCTTATTTTTCATTTACGGTGCTAGATATATTCATTACACATGTGTAATGCATTCACAGTATTATTTGGATAATGTAGTGCATTGGGATTTAATGTGAATTTGGGATCTTTAGTGGCCCATAGGCACAGTTTTTAATCTATAATTGAAAGGACACTTCAAAAACCAGAAGAATTAGATATATAAACTTCCTGTAATGCTAGTTGATAACCATAGATGTGCAAAATAGGATCATAAATATTTTATGGATCAGTAAAGATTTCCTCAAGATACTGTAAGGCTGAAAATGTAATGCTACAATATTATTACTGCTGTATATGCAATATTTTGCTGCTTTATTAATTTTGTAACTATATTCAAGTATGTCACTCTCATGTGTCTGCATTAAATTTCAGTTACGTGCATTCAAAGCAGAACCTGAGAAGAGGCTTAGGCATTTTTTTGAACCTCTGCTGGAGAAGCTAAGACCAGCAGTTCCAAAAATTTTAAAAGAGGAGGTAAGCTTATTCATTACACAACTAGGTATTTTTAATTTATAAGGTTGATAAATAATTATCACAGATACAATAAAGTCATTTTATTTTTAAAAACAGTCTGTTTTTAAAATAACCAGTTTTTCAATGTGATTTTTTCAAGGAATTTAAATGCAGATTTTTAATCCTAGCTTAGGGAAAGCATCCGTGAAAAATGCTAAAATCCAGTTTTCATAAGAATTGTTTGAAATTTTGTCATTAAATGGGCAAAAGGGAATCTGGTTAAGCTTCTAAATTTCATGGATAGAGTCAACATGAAAAATTCAATGCCATGGCTGGGATTTGAACCACGGATCTCCTGGTTTCCGTCCAGTCGCTCTTAATCTTTGAGCTACCATGGCCAACGTACCATCCTGACATTAAATTCTCCAGTTGACTGGTATATTTCCCCGGTAGACCACTACGGACTCTCGCATCCGAGATACACCGTTTGTGGCAACTTACTATTGTAAGTACTTAAGTCCCAGGCTTCATCATTTAACTCTTATTATTTTAGTTAATTGATGGAAATTAATCATTTCTCCACACTAGCCATATATAGGCTAAGATATTTGATTGGTTTCCGTCCAGTCGCCCTTAACCTTTGAGCTACCATGGCCAACGTGCCGTCCTGACATTAAATTCTCCAGTTGACTCGTATATTTCCCCGGTAGACCACTAGGGGCTCTCACATCCGAGATACACGGCACGTTGGCCATGGTAGCTCAAAGGTTAAGAGCGACTGGACGGAAACCAGGAGATCCGTGGTTCAAATCCTGGCCATGGCATTGAATTTTTCATGTTGACTCTATCCATCAAATATCTTAGCCTATATACGGCCATGGGTGTGGAGTTGAGTATATATCAGGCAAGAATTGCTCTTTTCAGTGCAAGACATAGAAGGTTTAAGGAAGAAATGGGAGAAAAGAGTAATGCGGTTGTTCTGGGGTGTGTAATTCTAATACTTCTTATAATTGGATGAGTATAAATAAATCCTGGACCTCAGGTGTGGCAGGAACTTTTTGAAAAAAATTTAACCAGATTGGATACATTGGAGCAGCAGTTGAGTAATCAGATGGTTCGGATAGCAGAACAAATAAAAGAAGAAACAAAGGAAAGAGTTCAAGAGAGTAAGAGAGATGGAAGGTTTGAAATCAAGAGTCCAAGTACTAGAAGAGAGAAGCAGAAGATTTAATCCAGTCTTTACAGGAGTAAAAGAAAGAAGAGTTAAATGGCCTGTGGAGGGAGTGGAATTTATCCTCAGGGATAAATTAGAAATGGAGTTAAAAGGGTGGGAAATAGTGGAAGCTTTTAAAGTGGGAAGGTTTGGAGAGAGGATGATACTTGTGAAGTTTCCATCCATGCAGATAATATATATTTTAAAAATGAAAAAAAGCTTAAGGGGAGTAAAATATATATTAACAAAGATTTAACTTATAGCCAGAGAGTAAAGAAAAGGGAGTTAATTCTACAAATGAAAGAAACAAGACCTAGAGGCAAGAGAGCCATCATTAGGAATATGACACTTTGGATAGGTGGAGAAGTGTTGGATGTTGGCAAAAGGGGCACAATGGACACTGCGAGCAGATTAGCAGCGAATTCAAGCAGGCAGATAAGACTAAGGTAGGACAGAGAATTAACGTCTCAGCAAGAAACGGAAGTCCAAAGTGCGGGGAAGCTACTGGCGAGCATGTGGATGTATGTAGAAGAGAACCGTACAGCGACCAAGATCAAACGAGGGAGTGGCATGTGTCGATGTCATGCGACAGAAGGTCACCGAAGGTGAGCGATGCCATTGCGAGCCAGCTGACTGATGAAGGAAGAGGGGAGAGAGGACAGTATTACTTTTCAGCATCTGATTCTTCTAGTATAGTATCAATGCCACGTGGAAGCATTATGATGATTAAAGGTGCCGTTGCAGGTCACTATGTGCGCACGGAAGTTGGTGGTGAAATAAAAGGGAAAAAATTGGGTATCCAGTTGAGAAGCCATAAAAGACTACGAAGTTTAAGGTATAGAAGCGGTTCTCAATAGGGTACAGAAGGAAGGGATAGGATTGTGAGGCTGGGATGATTGAATTGCGAGGGTTTGAAGAGAAGTCTAAGTTTATGTTATGTTTGGAGCTTTCTGAAAGCAGTGCAGTTTTTAGCAGTGGTGGAAACGTGGATTCGTGATGACGATGTTAAAGTACAAGGATTTGAGTTTATAAGGAAGCAAGGAGTGAAAGGATGGGTTCAGGGTAGGATGTCTGGCGGGGGGATTGGATTATTTTTAGCTCATGAGTGGGCTAATAAAATTAAAGAAGGAAAGTCAAGAATTAATGAAATTATGTGGGTAGTAATTGAAGAAATTTCATTATGTTTAGCAGTTGTATACAACTCACCAAGATGCTCTCAGTTTCATAACCCTGATCTCTTTCACCAAATATAGGGGGAAATGAATGAAATAAGGGAAGAATACCCAATGCTAGAGTTTATGATGGTAGGGAATTTTAATTGAAGAACAGGGTGTTTACAAGCAAGAGGAGGGGAAATAGGTGAAAGTGAATTTAGGGATTTTGAAAGTAGTAGTAAAGACAGAGTGATAAATGAGGAGGGGTTGAATTTTGTGAGAACAATGATTTTATGATTTTTAATGGGTGTTGGGGAGAGGGTACCCAGGGTGAATATTGTCGCAGACCCATTATTTACGATAGGCGGCATACACGCTAAAAGGGTTTGCGCGGAGCGATAATGTAGCTTGTTTACACAAAGGAACTGATAGGCAGCACAGTGGGGAAATAAAGAGCCTGTAGAAACAGATACAGATAGTCTGGAGATAAAAGTCTTACCGACACAGACTTACGACTGTCCTGACAACTAACCTCAGCTTCTTTTTATACCTCTACTCATTGTTCTATATATTAATGGAATGTTCTGTAACAAACAAGAAAGCGAACCTTCGAGTCAGATATCTGTCTCTTTCTTTATCTGTTTTGGCAAGCTTTTATCTCCGCGTTGCACTAATTGTCTCTTTGCGCTCGTCGGCCGCGCCCATCGCAACAATGGGTTAGTGACACTGCTCCATCCTCAAGCCTGGTCGTCCCAAACAGCACTATCGTAGCGGGCCAGACGATCCAGGTGTACCACCAACATCTTTCCTCGGGGCACCTTCTGGATGTGGTAGCCCACGTCGTTAATTCTCTTTACCACCCGGTACGGTCTTGCCATGGCTGTTGAAGTTTCGGGCTGGGTCCCTTGGTCGGGGTAGGTCAGTACAACCAGACAAGGTCACCTTGCTGGAACCCTTGGCTGTTGGCTTGCCTGTCGTATCTGGTCTTCATGCGGTCACTCACCTTCTGGATGTTCTGACGAGCCATCTCATGCATGTCGTGGAGATGGTCCACCAGTTTTTCCACATACTCGGATGCTGGCTGTTTCGCTTCTGGGGGACTCCCAAAAGCCAGGTCACAAGGGAGGCGTAACTCTCGGCAGAACATTCAGCTTGCCGGCGTCATCCCAGTGTTTTTTTGTAATTTACGTCCGCCCCAACGTTAAGTTATATCGGATGGTGAATGAACTGGGTGAAATGGTGCTCAAATGAGTCCAGGGTCCATAGAGCTTAGAGTTACCCGACATTCGTCGGGAATAAGAGAAAACCCCGGAAAGAACCTTATCCAGGTAACTCACCCTGACCGAGATTCGAACATGAGGCAGACATGCTACCATCTACGCTACCGAGGCAGGCTCATCCCAGTGGCATGTGTTGAGCGGTAGGCCAGCAAGAATAGTGGCACCTTGACGTCCCAGTCTCGCTAATGGCTAGCCACGACCTTCCTCAGATGTTCTTGTATAGTCTTGATGTACCTCTCGACCATGCTATCCGACTGTGGATGTAGAGGTGTTGTGTGGGTCTTGTTAACCCCAAGTCTTTCCAGTGCCTCCATCATCAGGATGGACTCAAAATTGGTGCATTGGTTGCTGTAGAGCTCTAACGGCACCCCAAAATGGCAGAACAGTTACCCCACGAGGCAGTCGGTGATCGTCTTAGCCTCCGAGTTCGGGATGGCATACACCTGCGGCCACTTGGTGAAATAGTCCACAGCCACCATCAGGTACTTGCTGCCTCGGTCGGACACTGGGAATGGTCCAGCTATGTCGACAGCGATGCGTTCGAATGGTGCTCCGACGTTGTACTGCCTCATGTGACTCTGCTTCCTAGTCTGGGAGCAGCGACTCGCCGTGCATACGTGATATTGACAGCACCATCTCTCAGCATCTGCTTGGAGCCTCAGCCAGTAGTAACGCTGTCGAAGTTTGTCGATCGTTCTGTTTGCTCCCAGTTGTCCTCGGCCACACCGTGGCTCAGTGGTTAGACCGCTTGGCTCTCACCAAGGCGGTCCGGGTTTGATCCCAGGCGACAGCAAAGTGAGATTTGTGGTGGACAATACGGCACTGTGGTGCGTTTTCTCTGGGACCTCTAGTTTCCCCCGCCATCTCATTCCACCAGTGCTCCATCTTCATCTCATGTATCATCAGTGTCACCGTCTGCGGTGCCGTATGTAGTAAAAGCGGGCGTTAAACACTACACATTTCATTTCCAGGTGTCCTCCTGATGTATGGCGTGCACTTCTTCCAAGACTTCCAGGACCTTACTTCGGGGAAGTACCAACTGCTCTCTCTGCATCTTCCCATCGGGTGATTTCCATACCCGGAACAGCACGCCCTCTTTGATCTTCAATGAGTCCATTGGGCCCAGTACAACTTGTATGTAGCACTCCTTGGTACGATGTCCCTCCAGGTTGGTCTTGTCCCTGCCTCCATTTTCCTCAAGGGTGGTCCCAAATCAGCATCCTCCAGCTGCTCGCTCCCTCAGGCCTGCGCTATCCCAACCGTCCGCAGGCACTGCCGTGACCACTCTGACAGCTGCGGCACGCTTCTTCTTTTCCACTGTTGTGCATTGGCCGCACTCTTCTGGGCAGGGTCTTTGGGACATGGCGTCTGCATTGCCGTGGCTCTTCCCTCAACGATGTTCAGAGGTGAAGTCGTACTCCTGCAGCCTCTGTACCCAACGGGCTGTCTGGCCTTCCAGGTTCCTAAAGCTGAGTAGCCAAGTTAGGGCGGAGTGGTCAGTCCTCAGGTGGAATGGCCGACCACAGGTACTTGTGGAAGTGCTCCAAGTTCTTTACTACCGCCAGTAGTTCTCGCCGGGTAACGCAATAGTTCTTCTCTGCCTTGGACAGCATCTTGGTGTAGTAAGCTATCATTTGCTCGTGGCCATCCTGGACTTGGGATAGCATGCCTCCAATGCAATGGTCGCTGGCATCGGTGTCCACAATGAAAACGCCACCTGGTTGTGGAAATCCCAAAGTTGAAACACTGCAAAGTGTCTTCTTCAGCTGCTGGAAAGCATCTTCGGCGTCCTCCGTCCACGCATAAGGCCGGTGTTCAATCAGGCGGGTGAGGGGCTCGGCGATGTTGGAGAAACCCTTTATGAAATGGCGGTAATAACTGCAGAGCCCTAGGAAACTGCGCAGTTCTCTCTTATCCTTCGGCCGAGGCCAATCTCTCATGGTCTGGGTCTTCTCTGGGTCTGTGGCCACTCCAGTTGGTGAGAGTATGTGGCCCAAGTAGTTGACTTCCTTGCGGAAGAGCTGGTACTTCTTCGTGGGTCGCCTGCAGTCTCTGTAGCACCTTGCTCAGGTTGAGATGGTCCTCGAAGGTCTTGCCGACAATGGTGATGTCGGCTAGGTATAGCAGGTAGGCATCATAAGTCAACCCTCTCATTACTGACCTCATGAGGTGTTGGAAGGTAGCTGGTGCATTGCAGAGACCAAAGGGCATAATTGTGAACTACCAAAGCCCTTGGTCTGTCGAGAATGCGGTCTTCTTGTCTCTCGAGTTTAGAGCTACCTGCCAGTAACCCGACTTCAGGTCCAGGGTCGAGAAGCACTGCGTACCAGCAAGCGTGTCCAGGGTGTCGTCAATCCGGGGTAAGGGGAAACAGTCCTTCCTGGTGATAGCGTTCAGCTTCCTGTAACCCACGCAAAAGCGTAGTTCGCTGTTCTTCTTCGTCACCAAGACTACAGGGAAACACCAAGGGCTGTCAGACTCTTCGATCATTCCCCTGGATCACATGTCCTCCAGCATATTCCGTACCGCCTTTTGCTTTGCCAGTGGAACGCGTCTAGGTGGTTGCCGAACAGGCCGGGCGTCTCCAGTATCGATGCGGTGAAGCACTCGGGCCGTGCGGTCGTAGTCGCTGTTACCCTGGCTAAAAATGTGCTGGTATCGTCTCAGTAGTTGTCGAACCTTGTGTAGGTGCTCTGCGGTCAGGTGGTTGGCCGTTCTCTCCAGTAAGACTTCCAGCTGGGGCCCAAGGTGTTGCGTCGGCACCGGCTCCTGGGTCTGGTTGATTGGTGTTAAGCTAACCACGGGATCGCACGTCCCGAACTCCGTCCAGACCTGAATGTCGTTATCGGTATCTGTTGGGTTGAGCAGCCTCACCGGCACCTCTTCGCGGCAGGGCAACAAAGACCTGCCTACACAGAGCCCCTGCACAGGCATCTTCTGGTCCAGCATCAATTTCTTCGTCCGTTGTCCTTTCAGTTGCCCCGTCACCACCTCGCTTCTTGCGCGGACAACCACGTCTTCCTTCAGGATGACTGCAGATTCCAAGGCGTTTTTCGGGTTGCTGGAGTATCACCTCTTCTCCATTGAGCCGCAGGACCTTCCTGCCGACGTTGACCGTCGCCTCGTGGCGCCTGAATGGATCCAGTCCCAGTATCACCTCCGCGACGAACATCCACAGACGTACGGTATTTCGCCACAAGGTTAACTGCAGCAGGTCCTTCCTCTCCACGGGTAAGGTGTCGCCCGATGCCGTCACTAGCTGGTATGGTCGGCTTGGTTTTCTCCACGGCATACCTTTGGCCACCAGCACGCTGCACGGCTTCCCCTTCAGACAACCATCCGCGATGAGGCTGTCATCCATACGCCGGCTGACGGCGCGCAGTGTCACTCAAGAGGATGGTGGTGATGGCGCCGACGTGCCCCTTGCCACGACAGCCTTTACTCGTTTTCCGGATGCTCTTCCTGACTCTCAGACTCTCAGACTCTCTCCAGGTGTCCCGGCTGGCACATTGCCAACACACGCCACTAGGTCTTCGCCGGCGTCCCTCGGCTGGTCTTCGGTCTCCAATTTAGCGGATACTCCTTGTACTCCTTGCGGGGTAGCCATCACCTTGGCCGCCTCCATGCATAATGCGGCCGATAGTGCCTCGTGGATAGTTTTGTAGTCACCGAACATTAGGCGCTGATGTATCTCGACGTCTCGTACCCCGTCAACGAAGGTGTTGGGGGCTTCCCGGGATACGAACTCGGGTGGGAGGTCGACCAAGGCGTTGCTGGCCAGCTGTTCAATTGCCAGGGCGAACTTCTGCAGCGTCTCCCCTGGCTGCTGCGTCATTGACTTCAGTGTGCTGCGGTAGGCTGCGGCTAAGCGGTGGTTTCCGATGCGGTTTTCCAGGGCCTCCCAGATGTCCTGGGGCGCCGCCGCTGTCTGGACCGCGTTCAGAACCTCTGTGGCCCGTCTCTGCAGGCTGTCTAATAGCTGTGTGGCCTCTTCCTCTGGTGACCACTTGTGTTTGGCCACTGTGTCGAATTGGCGGCAGAAGACGTCGTACTTTGGTGGTTTGACGTTCGCAGATGTTGTGTCGTGTCCCGGCGTCTCGGCTTACAAATTCTGCAACCTCCTGCCGACGATGTCCTCCACCATGGCGTTCAGGAACTTGGTGTTGCTGTCTGCCTTTCCCTCGAGGTCGTTAACATGGTTTGCCAGGTCCTTGATGCGTTCGTCAACTTGACCCATCCGCTTGCCCAGCTCCATGACGTCCTCCTTCACGTCTGCCAACTGCTCTTCAAATTTGGCGGCGAGGGCCTCATTCGCCGCCTTCATTTTGGTTGCCAGGCTATCGTTTGCCGCTTTCATTTTCGTGGTCAATTCAGCCTTCATTTCTGTGGCTAATTCGGTCATCTTCGCGGTCATCGTCGCGGCCAAGTTGCTATTTGCCGCCTCCGTCTTCACAGTGAGGGTGTCATTCGCCCTCTTCATTTCAGCTCCGCGGCCAGGTTGTTATTGCCACTTCTGTTTTCGCAGCGAGGTTGTCATTTGCCGTCTTGATTTCTTTCAACTCCGCTGCCAGGTTGTTATTTGCCGCTTCTGTTTTCACAGTGAGGTTGTCATTCACTGTTCTCATTTCTTCCACCTCTTCTAGAATGTTTGCCAATGCAGCATCCATTGTCGTATGTTCCACTTCTGACACCAATTATGACTTTATGGGTTCGTAAAATTAAAAGTCCAATTTGTATAAATTCAAAATGATCTTTATTTCTGTAGAAAAACATTTTTTGTACAGCTCTGAGCAGCCAAATTACATAACATAAACAAATACAACCTTCAAGGTTGTCTGCCACTCGACCACAAACAAAAGAATTCACTTTCAAATCACAGCTACAGTTACACGATTATCAGTTCCGATTACGACTGTCCTGACAACTAACCTCAGCTTCTTTTTATACCTCTACTCATTGTTCTAGAAATTAATTGAATGTTCTGTAATAAACGAGAAAGCAAACCTTCCAGTCAGCTGTCTCTTTCGTTATCTGTTTTGGCAAGCTTTTATCTCCGCATTGCACTATCTGTCTCATTGCGCTCATAGGCCGCACCCGTCGCAACAATGGGTTCGCGACAATATGTAACAACTTAATACAGACTTACTTCTTAGTGGCTTCTCTGAAGATCTCAGAAAGTTTACAAGCCCTGTTTACTGATGCTGGTGCAATTGTGATATCATATGCATTAATACACTATAAAGCTTGAAATCTGTAGTATTATTGGAGATATGGCTGCCATCTATGGGGCAGTACTGGCTACCAGGAGCAAGCTGTTATTACTGTGCAAATACTTGAGACGTTGCAAATACATAATTAAAGAAGACTGTAGTTCCAGAAGCTTATAAAGAGTGATGTATTGATAATTTATAAAAATGAGTTAGATTAGAAGTAGTAAACATCACTCACTGAAAAAAGTACCTGAACATATTTCAAAGAATAAGGACTTGTGCCCATCATTAGTCTATGTTGAACTGATTCTTGGTGCTGTTGATGGTTTTGGTGGGAAATCTGTAGTTATGGCATCTGTTGGCTCAACAATGAACTTCTAAAGTGTTAATTAAGTAACCCTAATGCCAGATGAAACACCATATGAGAGCCATAAAATGCAAAAAAGTTGAAAAATCAGTGTAGCTTATTATTATTGGTCTACCATAATGAAATTATGCCAAACATCAAATTATTGAAAGCCACTACTTTTCCAGTTGTATTAAATGAATGGAAAAACATATAATAAAGCACAAAAGTTGCCTCATGAATTTTAATTTTCTCCCTCCAAACTACTTTTGAAAGTTCATTGTTTGACCAACAGATGCACTCTTCAGATTCTCTAGCAAAGACATCAACAGCACCAAGAATCAGATTAAGGAGCACTATTCATATTTTGAGCGTAATAATTAAAACAAAGTAATTTCTGATTGAAAACTGTCTTATTCTTTTTCAAAATATTCTTGTTTATGATCATTGCACTTTTGCATCCGTTTGAACAGTTTGTCAAAGCACTTATTCCAGTCTTCTTGAGACACCTCCAAAACATGGTGTTTGAAGGCATCAACAGCTTCTTCTGCCGATGAAAATCGTTGTCCACACAATTTATTATTGATGTTCGGAAACATAAAGAAGTCATTGGGTGCCAAATCTGGACTGTAAGGCAGATGATCCATCAATTCAATTTTTTGAGCCTTCACATACTCTGTTGTTAGACAACATGTGCGTGTGCTCGCATTGTCTTGATTGAGAACAATCCTACAATTCTTGTTGGTTTTCCTTACTTCACCGAAGACTTCCAGCAAACATATGGTTGTGTACCATTCAGCATTGACCGTTTTATGTTCCTCTACAGGTACTGTTGCCACATGGCCAGTTTTGCTGAAAAAGCAAGCGACCATTTGCTTTGAAGTGCTTTGAGTGCAAACCAACACCCATACAGTTGATTGCTGTTTACATTCCGCTCATATGCATAAATCTATAATTTCCCGCCTACGGTGCCGTATGTAGTAAAAGCGGGCATTAAACATTACACATTTCATTTTTCTATGATTTGTCACCTGTTACAATCTTACATACATCTTTTGAGGCACCGTCATTGTATTTATTGAGCATTTTTGTATACCAATCTACATGATCATCTGTTTGAGATTGCGTCAAATTATGTGGGATCCAACGCGAGCAAATCTTTTTCATGGCTAAATAATCATGCAATATTTTATATATACTGAAGGAACTAATGCCTAAGGGTTGCCTCAGACTCACAATATGTGGCATGACAATCTTGCATTATTAGTTTTTGCACAGCATCAATATTTTCTGGAACAATTGATTTTGGACGATCTTCACAAACTTCATCACTGAGCGAACGGCGGCCACAATTAAATTTGTTATTCCAGCGTTGCACATTGTTAAAGGATGGAGCTTCGTCGCCAAATGTGGAAGTTGGTTGGTCAATGCACTGTTGTCTGGATAATCCATGTCGAAAGTCATAATAAATCATTGCATGAACATTTTCACAAGTTAATTCCATGTTTTTGTTGGTACACAATTTTCCAGTATAAATAGTGCCCCTCATGTGCTGGCAAGGGTAAAGTCCTTAGACCTTGAAGCATGTTGAAGATTTTTTTCTTTAGTGTTTCTAATCCAGCACATCTTTATAAATTATCTGTAGTATTGTTTAAAAATGCAATACTATTAAGACTTTTGGGGGGGGGGGGGAAAGTGGCAGTATGCTCTTAGAATTTATTTAAAATGTTTAATTATTTTGTCTATATATAAAAGAATTTGTATTACTCTGTAATTCTAAAGTGAACTTTTTTGTATTATGAGAATTGAGTGTAAAGGAAGATTCATAATATGGGAAACATTTGAGGAATTTTTATGTTTATTTGTGCTAAGTTTTTACACATTAAGAATATGACTAGGCATTTTAGCCCAGGCTCATTGCCAGTAATATTGATCATCCCATTTACATCATGTCTTACAGTGCTCACCTAAATCAAGCAATTTTTATAATAAAAAACCTGCAAAGTAATTGTAGCTTTGTTGATTACATTGGAAAAGAATATCGCGAAAGAGTTGACAGAAATAAAATAGATTTCATAATTATACATTTAATAATTTACTTCCACTTATCTTAAGAAGTTGATGTTAATACTTCTATCGTCTTTATATGAGATCGATTTCATGAACATTTGCCCACATCTTCAGTCAACACACTTCGTTGTCAAGGATACCATGTATTTACGTATTACCAACATCTGAAGACGAAACAAGCCTAAAAACAATCAATTGCCGGTATATCAAAATTCATTACGCGATTTTTATTTTTTAAAATAAATATTTTTTCCATAATTTTTTATTTGTATAATATTTATTACTCCACTGTAACTAGCTTCATTTTCTGTGTAATTAGATTTAATAAACTTGCCTCTCTTAAAAGAAATAAGGTACATATATGGACAGCAAAACTTCTCATATTTACAGGTTTTGTTTTGTATATATCTTAGAATATTAAAAACAGTTTAATATATGTTGACATTTGTTTTGTTACAGCTACTGACATGTCTTATGCTGTGTCTCAGCAGTGACCAACAGTGTTACAGTGTTTGGAGACAATGTTATACTAGACTGTTGCCTCAATCAAGCATTTTGTTGAATCACATCTGTAAGTTGATGTTGCTTGTTTTATCTTAAAAAGGACATTTATTTTTGGTAATAAAATCAATAATAGAAACATGCTCTTTTAATATAATTTTGAGTGGAACTAGTACTCTACGCTCCATATATTGCTAGTGTTTACCTAGAACGTGTTTTGTTAAGATATTCCTAGCAACCTGAGCTAATGGAGACTGAATTTTGAATGTGTGAACTCCTTGGAGGCAATTGGTATTCTGATTAACTTGAAGTTTGGGTTCTCTTCATAGGTAGTGTCAAAATTAAAGAGTTTTCCTTCATATGAGGAGTTTCAAAACATATTAAATGCACTGTTTTTCAAAATACACTTTGATACGTTTTTCCCATATGTTTCATGCAGTCTATGATGCTCTGAACTCATATTGGCACATTTCATGTTATTTCATTGTCGAAGTAGATGCATCAGATCTAATTGTATTAGGTGCACGGGAATGATCGGTTCAGAACGTATTATATGCAACTTCCATCTAGTTAAGTTGTACAACCTGCATTCAACTCGTACCTCTCTGCTGATATTTCTCGCTAATTGTTATGCTGACATATCCATAAGCCTAGAAGTGGTATGTCAGTTCATTGTAATCATCATGGAGGGAGGTGAACCTGTTGGAGAATGATCCAAAGGAAGTAGAAAGTGAATCAAGAATGCAAAAACCAAACGCCAGCGTGAAGTGGAGGCTAGGTGAGTTTTGTTTCTAATTGAGAAAACTATTTGTAGTCAGTTTTGTTGACACTTCTTCTCTCACATTTTTATATTTTTGAGGGTCTAGTTTTGGAAACCATCGCATCCATTATTAACCTCTTTGCAATGGAAAGGCTTTTCATTGATGGCTACGGAGGCCAAAATAAAAACATACACTAAATTTATGCTCTGGTTTATTGGCTCCAAAAGAAAGCTCCTGCCCATCTCAGAAACATTACAGCAATATTTCCTGTTATAGGGCATTCTTATTTACCTGCAGATCGCTTGTTTTGGTGTTGTAAGGAAGACCATCCGAAAATGCTCCCAACATTCTCACTCCTTGAGAATATAGAGATGTTTACAAATCTATGGGGAAAGTAAGATCAGTAGGGAAAGATTGGGCTGTCAGAGATTACAAAATACTTACAAAGCAATTCAGGAAATTGGATGGAATAAATGATATTAAGAGGGTAATTATGAAGAAATGTACAGTAAACAGAAAGCCCCTCGTCAGAGTAAAGATAGAGACAACATATAGTTGTGATGATCCATCAAAAAACTTCACAACAATACTGAAACGAGGAATAAACATGGAACAAATGTTTGAACCTCCTATAGTTGATAAACTGAGAGCTTTAACAGACACAAAGAAAACAGATGTGGACATTCTTCTGAAAGCAAAATTTGGTGATAACTGGAGAGAAATTCCAAGTTTGCAGATGTATAAGTTAGCTCTAAATTTCTATGCACTGCCTAAGTTTTGTGATCCTGAAGACTGTGACTCTTTGCATGAAGAAACGGAACTTGTAAGATTGTGATATTTTGAGGTAATTGTACTCTAAATTTCAAGTTTTTGCTTCTTAATGCCTTAAGAAGTATAATTTTAACCTCAAAATATATCCCATTATGACCTATTACTTAACCCATGATAAATGTCATCAGTGTCATTGACACTAATTTTTTTCTACTTGCTCAAAAGTGTATGTATGATGGTAACAATTATTTAAAAGTATTAATTAAATGTGAACTGTACAGCAAAAATAATTTGAAAAACTGTGTGTGATTTCCTCTCTATAAGATTACTGACTAAATGGTTCAAAACAGATTATGTTCAGTAGATCGGTTCAAAACATTTTAGGTGACAATTTTAAATGTAAAAATAAGGCTACTTAATGAAAAACCAATTTTGGTTTTTGAGGATTCTCAAATATTGTCCCAGTGTCTGAACCCTGATATCTCAATTTTGCAGATAGCTCTTCTTGTTTGGAAGTAAAAGGTTATTCTTCATTTCTAAAAAATTTACTTTCGTGCACTTAATACATTTTGAAACAGTGCTTCTCATATTTCTTTATGAATATATTTTCCCACATGTGTAATGCAGTTAGACTGTGAACACTTTTTAATAAATGGATTTTTTATTCTATATCATGATTCTCATTCCAAAAGTGGTATGCTACTGCCGATTTGTCTGTTTCTTTGTTCTTGATGTTCCCAAAATGCTCTTTAAGCCTAATGTTCAGACTCCTTTTAGTTTTGCAAATGTAAAAACTTTTTTTTTTAAATTTATGTCCTCCAACGTTAAGTCATATCGGACAATGAATGGAAAGGGTGAAATGATGCTCAAATGAGTCCAGGGTTCATGGAGGTTAGAATTACATGACATTCGTCTTTTAGGATAAGGGAAAACTTTGAAAAAGACCTTATCCAGGTAACTCACCCTGACCAAGATTCGAACTGTCACAGCCTTTGCAATTTATCCGGTACACACCTGAATTCTGTGGAACTGCAGTAATTGTGTCCTTCGACGACTTTTTGGAAAATGTGTGTAGCTCTGGGGTGGTATCTAAATTTTCTGCATAAAGTTTTATTAATGATTAGGGAAAGAGTAGTTACTTGTCTGCATCTCTCTTGTCTTTTAAATTTATCAATTTTATTTTTGACCAATTCAGCACTGAATGCATTATATTCCTCAATGTGAACTATATGATTGTACTCTTTGGTAAAAAAGAAAATTGATAAATTCAAAATACAACAGAGATGCAAACTAGTAGCTACTCTTTCCCCAATCAGTAATAAAATTTCATACAGAAAGTTTACATACCACCCCAGAAGTACACACCATTCCCAGGAAGTCTTTAAAGAACACAATATTACTTTGGCTCCACAGAAGAAATTCAATGTACAATACCTTTTGAAATCACATAATGCAAAAGAGAAACCCACAGACAAAATATCAGATTTGTATTGGATAAATTGCAATGGCTGTGACAACTTTAACATTTGCAAAACTAAAAGGAATTTGCACATAAGGTTTAAAGAGCATTTTAGGAACCTCAAGAAACAAAGAAATATACAAATCAGCAGTAGCATACCATTTTTGGAACAAGAATCATGATATAGAACTAGAAATCCATTTATTTAAAAGTGTTCAGGGTCCAACTGCATTAACCATATGGGAAAAGATGTTCATAAGGAAATATGAAGAAAAACTCAATTTCAACACCACCTTTGAAGAGAACCCAAACTTCAATTCATCAGGACACCAATAGATGCTCCAATTGCCTCCAAAGAGTTCACCCAAACAACATTCAACAATCAACATTAGCTGAGGATGTTAGGAAGGTCCTAACGAAATGTTCTAGGCATACACTAGCAATATATGGAGCATGGTGTACTAGTTCAAGTCAAAATTATATTAGTTTTCTGCTTTATTGTATCATAGTCCATACTCATTAAGAATGCTCTGTTACATTTAAGGATGGTCCAAATGGAACAGTAACCAGATTGAGAACATGAGAACTGATGAGAACATGAAAAATTTTGACTCTTTACAGTGGGCCTAAAAATGCATATCAAAACAGGTAGAATCTTCATTTGGATGTATGGTTAGCCTTACAGGAATTTTATTGGCTCTTATAATATGCTGTTTCCTGATGCAGTTGGTTTCTCAATATCCTTAAATTTAATCACATAGGCTTCTCATGCAAATTATAACTGTAATAACATATGCCGTTGTCATAAATGATGTTTGAAATTGGTCTTTGTGCTGCCATACATCTCTCAAATCATAGTGTTGCATTAACACTCATTAATTCTTCATTGCCGTATAAATACAAGGGTCAGCTGGTAAGTTCTGGGTCTCACAATAAAAAAAAAACACATTTAAATTTTTCTTTCTTTCTTTATTTCTCAGCATAATCTCCAGAGAGACTAATACATTTGCTATATTGGTGTTCTAATTTAATTAAACCATCTCTATTGCGTTTTATCATGGTCCTCAAAATAGCTGTTTACCGCATTAATGACCACCTTGTTGCTGTGAAATCTTCGTCCTCCAAGAAATTTTTTGAGGTTCGTGAACAGGTTGTAGTCACTGGGTGTTAGATCTGGCAAATACGGTGGATGTAATTCAAAGTTTAATTTGCACATTATTCCCATTGCAAATACTGAACGGTGGGCCAGAGCATTTTCATGAAGAAACAAGATCTTTTTCTTTGCCAAATGAGGTCTTTCTTTTCACCTCATCACTCAAATGTTGCAGTAAGCTTGCATAGTAGTCACCAGTAATACTTCTACCCTTTTCCAAGTAATCAATAAAAATAATTCCCTGAGCATCCCAGAAAACACTTACCTTGTGAGCTCACAAAATTGACTTTGCCTTTTTTGGAGTTGGTTCGCCTGGGCACAATCCACTGTTTTGATTGTGATTTTACTTTCTGGAGAGTAGTGATTTATCCAAGTTTCATCCATGTTAACAAGCTGTCTTAGAAATTCACTGAGATTTTTATGGTGGAGCTCCAAATTCTTAACTGAAACCTTTTTCTTTGCAATATTTGATCAGGTGTCAACAAACGCAGCACTCATCTTGCACAAACCTTGTGAAAGTCCAAAGCATTACTTAAAATATCACCTGCACATTCTTTTGATATGTTTACTGCCTTTGCTATCTCAAACAACTTTAATCTGCAGTCTTCCAGTACTAAACAATGAATTTTTTCAGTGATCTCTGGAGTTGCGACTTCCACTGGCAGCCAGAGCAAGGCCCATCACTAGTGCTTGTACATCCCATCTTATATTCTGCAACCCTTCACATGAAATATGAAGGTGCAGAGTCTTTCAATGTACTTTCCTCCTTGATTGCTTTAGGCATTACGCCTTTCAAATGGAGGTATTTAATCACTGTAATTTTTTCTTATCTTCCATTTTCGTGAAACCTCTACACTGGTCTTGTTTAAAATGCTGTCATTCAAAAACTAAACAAGCTATTGACCTGTAGCCATGGATACAGGCTAATATAGAGTTAAGCTATTTGATGCTATCCGTCAAACTGACCCAGTGGCACCACTCTATGTGAGGCCCAGGACTTATCAGCCAACCCTTTTGGAACCTTGCTTTATCTAGGAGGAGGATGGGAGTTAATATAATTAATCATTAACATTATCCGATACTCAGTTAATTTCAACTCATATGTGGTTCCAATTCCTGAAGTACAGATAACTTCAGGATTATAATTTTAAAACTAGTGTGTGGCATTACAAGCAGCGATTTGCAAAATTCCAGATTCCTATGCAAGCTTTCTCAGATATTTCTTTGAACTCCAGTGTCATTAAATTTTTCTTGTGTAAGAACATAACTATTTAATATCTAGATACTTTTCCCTCAATCTTTTAAGATTGTAAACAGCTTTCTCTCTGAGGTGAATGAGCAGCAGGGAGGCTGTATATAAATTGCTGTCTTATTTCTCTACAAGTTCTTGTTACATAGGAATCATACATGAAGATTCTCTGTGTTGAAGTATACAGACTTTGGCATTATAATAGCAGTACACACTATAACTGTGAAACACTTGGTCTCATAAATTGAGGGTAGTCCAGAAAGTAATGCAGTACCTATTCCCCCCCCCCCCCCCCCCGTTAATGATTATTTGTTGAACATAATGAAACTTACACACTAGAAAGAATGTTTCTTCTGCACTCTTTTCCACATAATCTCTTGTCCGGTTTTATGCCCTTCCTCCAGCAAGATGCAAGGGCATTTATGTCCTGTCTGTACCACTCCTTGTTTTGGTCATAAAGCCATTTCTGCACTGTGCAAATGACCTCATCGTCATCCTCAAAATGTCTTTCCCCTCAGCTTCAAAACTGGTCGGCAGCTCAGAAGAAATTTTTTTTCTGAGAGATTTGTGGTCCACCTTAAGACAGCACAGAACCCATTGTGCACAAACTTCTGAGAAATCAAGAGCATGGATGATTGCATCCATGCTTCCTTTGCTGATTGGCAGCTTCAGTGCCAACTGCCAAGTCATTATGCATCTGTCCTCGCGAATGACCACTTCAGCAAGGTGTTCTTGTCAGGTGTGACAGCTGTGGATGGCCGCCCTAAACTCTGCAAATCTTAGAGCTCTGCCAAACTGCCTTGTTCACCCACAGTGAGAAATTCAATGAAGACATTGTACTTGTAGTGTACATCACTTACATACACAATTTCGAAACACTGCTGTAGAATGTTATTTGTCTATAGAAAGGTAAACTTTGTTAACACACTCCTGAAAATTCAAATAATGTATATCTAACATTTCACATTTGTACCATTACTGTAGGCTAAGAAAAAAAAATGTAATGCATTACTTTCTGCACCACTGTCATATATCAACTAATGTATAAAGACTTCATTAACCAGCACGTGAGAGGGAAAGTAAAGAGGGAACAGAACTGGTGAGAAGCAGTGTAGTTTAGGCAAACATTTCTATAATATAGCCACACGTCAAAACAAAGCCTCTGTATATTGACAACAAAATCATAGCAGTGAAACTGTTAACAATAAAGGGGACAAGAGAGAAAAAAACATGAACTGAAGAAATGTACAAAAATGACGAGGAGTCAGAGAAAGGAAAGATAGGAGAGGGAGAACAGTCAGAATAAAGGAATGTAATTTGCTACCAAGTTTGCTAAAGGACAGGGTCCATAAGCAAGAGTTAACTAACTGGAAAAATTAATATCATCCAACGTCATAGCAAGTGATGTATGAAATGAATGAAATGATGCTCAAGTGAGCCCAGGGTTCATAGAGCTTAGCATTATCCGACATTCATCTTTCAGGGTAAAGGAAAATTCTAGAAAAAATCTTATCCAGATAACTTGTCCTGACTAGATTTGAACTCTGGACCTCTTGATCATAAGGTACACACTCTGCTACCAAGGCTACAGAGGCAGGTACTAACAGAAAAGGACAAAGTTTAGGACTCATATTGGACCAAGGCAAGATGCTTAAAAAAAGATTTATATTTGTGTAAATAAGTATAATAAATTCATTAATTTTGAAATCAAAGTGGAAAGCCAACCCCATACTTTTGGATAGTCTATGTTTGTAGTCAAGCATTGACATTTTTAATCTGTGATTCATTTGACATGATTGATTGATTGATTGATTGTGCTTGATGTATATTTAACATAGTATTAAAAAAATCAATAACCTTAAGATTCCGTTCTGATTTGCTGGATTATGATGTAGCTAATTTGAGAAAATGTACAATGCTTATGGTCATTATCCATTTACTGGACACACTCTTTTGCATTAAGACTGAAGTTAAATTTGAGTTTCTATTTGATGGAAACTTACTTATGTACCTATTTTCTTAAACTCAACACATAGATGGAAGAGTAATGGCACTGTTGTCAAGTCTCATTGCTTTCTCAGTACACAGTTCACCACTCTAATAGCTACATCTGTTGGGTGTTGCAAGGTGAAATATAAGGCATATCTGTAAAGTGAGTTGCTCTGGTGCCATTTGCAGAATCAAAACACAGTTTAATGGAAATATTTATTGGAAGAGATACAGGAAGTATTTAAAGTTTTTTCAACATCATATGTCTTATTGCGGGGCCATAGTATCCCTGTGTCATAGAAGTCTGCTGCCTGGGATGGGAACCACTTTGTGACACCATCTTTGCTGTTCTGTTATTCTGAAAATTCCTGATTGGATAAGAACTTCTAGAGGTGTAAGAAAAAGCGGAACTTACTGAGAGGTCAGGCTATGTCTCAGAACTATAGATTGCAACATAATTTACTCGCACAGAAGATGTAAATCTGTAAGGAAGTCTTTAAGAGATATAATATTTACAATAGTAATGTAAGAAGTAGTTTATCACAAGTGATGAAGAAAACTTAGGTGTAAGTTTCCAAGGAGAAACAGTCAGTCTTGAAGGTATTTCTACAAAGTTTCAAAATCACATGGGAAGTAAAAGCAACAGCATCGGTAAACTTTGAGTATGAAAGCGAGGCATAATTACAAAAGATAATACTGAACAAAGAACTAAATAAGCTTAAATTGACAAATAAATGATTAGATATGGAGAATCAGTATCTGAATTACTAAACGAACGAGAAGAAAACCCGTAGCAATGAAAAAGAAAAAAAAAACTGCAGGAAAAATATGCTTCTGTGAAAATCACAAAAGTGTGGAAATAAGTAATTCATTTTCAGCATTAGCAGTTGATGAGGACAGAAAGGAAGATACTACGGATTGGCTGAAATTAAAATCCTATATACCTGACCTATATCAAGTCGGAAGACGAGTTGCCATAGAAAATTATCAACTACAGTGCAACAAACACAAAAAATAACTAACTATATTTGGAGACGGTCATGCCAGCGATCTAGTTGTGAAGATGAATATAAGCCAAAAAATGGCTTATTTTGAAATTGTAGGATATGTGGTACTCTGTGCTAAGATTGGTGATATAGTGCCAGTTGAGAAATGCAGCCAAAGTGAGGTTAGAATTATCATTGCCAGTTGAAATGATATGTGTAGAAATGAAGCTCAAAATGCCTTGAAATACATAGGTATAGTTTTTTTTTTTTTTTTTTTCCCCAAAAGATGACAATTGTGCCCCACTCCTGTGTCAAGGACAGTGGTAGTTTGAGATTTGGGTTTATAAAGTATGTGTCTGCAGGAAATAAAGGAACCAGAATACTGGCTCCATTGGCCTGTCACCCTGTGTGTGAGGGTCGCCTTTTGTTGGCTAATGGTTACAACCCAGCGACCCCCCCCCCCCAGGGGCCTACTGCGGTAGGTACAGGATTGGTGATCTCGGGGTCCCGAGCCAAATCTCTCAATTGGGTGCCTCTGAGTGGTGAGAGAGCTATTGCCAAATGCCCAAAATCTTTGGTCCACATCCGTGTTTCACCCTAACCTCCCTGAACACAAGTCTGATGGATACCTAGTGTGGAGGAGTGCAGGGGTGACTGGGTAACACATAACTCCCAGCCCCTGGGAGTTCACTTGTTCATATCCGCTGATAAAGGTCAGTCCCGGGGAGGGGCCATTGCATGAGCTGTTACACTTCTGAAAGCGATTGGGTCCCTTTGTCTGTACATTGGGAGGTGAGACCCTGAGGTGAGCCAGGTCCAGGCCAGGACTCTAACCTAAGCCAGGGTGGCGCCCAGGATGTGAGCACGCCATCGGAGACGTTTGCAATGGTGGACATTGTTGCCATGGGAACTGATAAAAAAATTAACAAAAACGTTAAGAAAAGTGGAAAAGAAGTTGCTGAGTCTTGTGGTCGTCACTATTTGTTTATTATTAGAACTGAGGAAGGCCATGAACCCGTTTATTATGCAATAGGGTTTAGGTAATATTGCTGGTCCTGCAAAATCATGTATTCGATCTCGCAATGGCACACTCCTGGTTGAAGCTGTTTCACTGACACAGGCTGCGAAAATTATGAAAGCCAATATGCTTGCGAGCTATCTGGTGCCCGTTGAAATGCATAGGGCTCTGAGCTCCTCGCGTGGTGTTATAAACACCAGCACATTGTACGGAATGTCCAATGAGGATATTCAGGAAAACATGGCGGAACAAGGCGTGACCAATGTATATCGAGTCCATCGCAAAGAACAAGGTGACTGGTGCCCACTCGTAACCTGTTTCTTTCTTTTGATCAGATAGATATCCCGCAAAGGATTAAGACAGGGTATGAAGCTACTGAAGTGAGGCAGTATATACCCAATCCATTGAGGTGTTACAAATGCCAGCACTTTGGCCCCATGAGTGATTGTAATGGTGTAGCTTACCTGCGTTGACTGTGGGGAAGTCAAGCATGATGATGCATGTACTTCACCTGCAACATATGTCAACTGCAGAGGTAATCATTCATCTAACTCCAAAGAACTCCTCGTTATATGGAGGAAAAGGCAATCCAAGAGATCTGGGTAAGACAGAAGATGCCCTTGGAAGCCCGAAAGCTGTTGCGTATTCGTCAGCCTTCTGTCCCTTGGACTGTTACTTATAGTGCAGTTGCAGCTAAGCTGGTACCTAGACATGAAATCGCAACACAAACTAGCGACTTTAACAGGACAGTTATTGCGGAAAGAACAATTACACCAAGATCACAGTCAAAGCAACAGACACCAGCATGAACAATAGTGAGTATGCTTACCAAGTTCAGTCCTAAGAAGAATGTTTCAGCCAACTCACCGCCGAAAGTATCTCCTCCAAGAATGACAAGTGAACCAGTAAAATTATCACAACCTAACCACGGATGGACTTGGATTTCCACGCAGTCAGATCTGACCTAGGGGCTTTTAGCTCAGAGATAGGCATGCTTCAGGAGAGATTGGGCTTTTGCTGATAAATTCTCTATAAAGGTTAGGTTGCACTAATGTACTGAAACTACAGTTATCTTATAACAAGGTTTACTTACATTAAATGAATACAAAGATTGCCCATGGGGCTGCATACCTTGAAGAGAGCGGACATGCATCCGTCTGTACCAAACGCTCGTTCGAGAAGAGGACAAGATTCACAACCACATGCTCGAGGGCGAAGCCACAAGTGACGTCACAACTACTTCGTTAACAAAACAGTCAATAGTGTGACAATATATAAAGCATCGCCAAAGAAATTCAAGACCTCATTTGAAAGAACCGACTTCCTCAGGTAGAATAAAAAGGCTAGTAGCAAGAAAAACCAACATAAAAGTCCACGACCATCTCCTCATAAATCATGTTCTGAGGAATCATCTGGAGAGGACCGAGATCGGCTACTATCACCTTCATTGGTCACAGTTTCTGATTGGTTCGAGAGCCTTGAACCAAAATTATCAGTTGGAAAGCGGTCCTCCTCCATAGAGGATGTGGAGCAGGAAGATCTTGTCCTCGCTTCCAGAACGACGGTGAAAAAATGAAAATGCTAGCCCAACCTCGAAGAAAAGGAACAAATTGATTCGACCACTGCAGGGGCAGGTAGTTGGTTTTGTTATGCCAAGTTAATATTAAACAACAATTTTTTATGCCTTTTGGTGTTTTGTTAATTGTTTTTTATAGTTTTCATTGGTTTTTCCGTAATTGTGCATATTTATTTTATTGCCATTTTGTTTTGATTTTTTAATTTTTAGATAAGTTTATCTATGGCTATTGCCATGATATAGTTTTTGAAAGGGAGCTAATGACCACGCAGTTGAGCGCCCTTTTATGTAAAGCATCATCATCAACTCAGCAACAAACAAGAGTGCTTCTCTTTTAAAATTGTCCTGTTTTGGTAAAATGTACAATGTGCTGTAAAGTATTAATGGTGGTCTGACAATAGTGGTAAATGTGTTGAGTAGGTATGATTTACATTTGGATTCATGTGGGAACAAAGGTGTAAGGAAGATTAAAAAAAAAAAGCTCTTTTGTTCAGTCTTTGCAAATATTTTCTTAATTAATATTACTAAATTAGGAAGTACCACACAAATCATGGGTTGCATCTCAACCATAGAGGTGAAAACTACCTTGTATTAATCGTAAAAACTATTTGTAGTGGGTTAATTGACACTCGTCACTTACTTTTCTATGACGAGAGTCAATAAACCAACTACAAATATATCGAGATTCAACTGTATTGGAACACCACAGTGAAGCGAAAAATTATTAAATTTTAGATGAGTCGCATTTTTTAACACATCTGCTTCACTTTCGTACCTATTTTGAGGACATGTTTCGCAAATCTTCGCTTGCATCTACGGCTCTTGTGCGACTGACGCTAGATCCAGCGGTGTGGGTAATTCTGGGGTTGTTGCTGCCATCTGTTGATTTAGTGATGAACTGAAATGTGGGATTCACATGTGGGTACGAAAGTGAAGCAGATGTGTTAAAAAATGCGACTCATCTAAAATTTAATAGAATCCCACATTTCAGTTCATCACTAAATCAACAGATGGCAGCAACAACCCCAGAATTACCCACACCGCTGGATCTAGCGTCAGTCGCACAAGAGCCGTAGATGCAAGCGAAGATTTGCGAAACATGTCCTCAAAATAGGTACGAAAGTGAAGCAGATGTGTTAAAAAATGCGACTCATCTAAAATTTAATAATTAACAACTACAAATAGTTTTTATGATTAATTTTGATGTCACTGTTACTAAATTCCTCCAAACACACATAACTACCTTGTATTGCTAATACTCAATGAAATACAAAGGATGCTAGATAAATCACATAAATGTATTCCAATGTCAGAATAAAATTGTTTAACCTGACTAGAGAAACCCCAAACTCCAATATGGAAAAGGTGAATAGGATAGGTATCATATGAGGGGCAATATTTATATTTTGAGCCTAATAATTAAAACAAAGTAATTTCTGATTGAAAACTGCTTTATTGTTTTTCAAAATATTCTCCTTTATGATCAATACACTTTTGCATCTGTTTGAACCATTTGTCAAAGCATTTATTCTGTTCTTCTTGAGTCATCTTCAAAGGGCACCAATAACCTTGCAGTTGAGCACCCCTAATCACAAATCATCATCCAAAACATGGTTTTTGAAGGCATCACTGGCTGCTTATGCCGACGAAAATCGTCCACACAATTTATTCCTGTTGTTCAGGAACAAAAAGAAGTAATTGTGTATCAAATCAGGACTGTGTGGTAGATGACCCATCAGTTCAATTTTTTGAGCCTTCAAATACTCTGTTGTTAGACGAGAGGTGTGTGTGCTTGCCTTTTCTTGATGAACGATCCTACAGTTCTTGTTGGTTTTCCTTACTTACTATCTATTTCTCAGAGAGAAGAAATTGATGGTTTGTAAAGTGGTATAAACGAAATGTAAAAAACAGTATAAGTAAGTGCTGATAAATTACAAAAAATTCAGTAATAACAAAAAGGAATCATGTCAGATAAAAATTCCTTTCATAGAAGTGATGAAAACAGTCTTGTTGTAATAAATTAAATTTAAAGGGAGTCAGTGACACTGAACAACACTTACTTTTAAATTTCCTGAAACATGTTTCAGAGACTATTTGCCTCCATTATCAACCGGACATCGACTCGATGTCGGGGAAATTTAAAAGTAAGTGTTGTTTAGTGTCATTAATCGACTCGCTGCATGATAGTAATGAGTATGACCTAGTCATTAGTACCAATAATAAAAATATTGAGTAAATAGATTACATAAAATTTCTTGGAATTTTTATTGATAAAAATTGACATACAACACTCATGTTGATATGTTGAGTAAAAAACTATGTACTAATATACCAGGTGATTCAACTGCCCCTATTTATTCTTATCTATGCAACCTGCAGTTTATACTCAAATGTGAAAACTTTTACCCTTTTAGCACAGAAGCTGTTATTGCAGCTCTGCCCTTCTATTCGGTACTATACCACTCAGCATTAATACTTACTGCCTTGAGTGTGGAGCAAAAAGCTGCGAAAAGCTTAAATAAATGATGGCTTTTCATGCATATAATATTAACAATGAGATAAACGGATGCTTTCCAAAGAGCGACATAGAATCTGTGATAGGTGATTGAGTGTTTTAGATGCTGGAATATGGTGATACAAAGACTACGTTCGAAATGATGTCACATTGTTTTGGTTTTTTTCCCTTTCTCCTAGTCTTTATTGTCTGTTTTTTAGTTACTAATTTATTTATTGTTGCTTGTGAGCCAAAGACACAAGAATTACAAGCCAATAATTAGAAATCTACACAGATTAGCTCACCATATAAGTTGCGCCAAGCTCACCCTACTGGCAGGTAGAAGACGCCCTTACCCTTCATAGGGAAACTACGGGCTATCTTTAATTAGGGATCATGTTTAACTTTGTGACCGTTATATCTGTACAGCATCTGGTATTGTAAACCATGTTACATAGTTGGCTTTCATTTTTTAGGAGCATGTTGACGACATTGAAGCTAATAGTTGTTGTTTCATGCTTAAATCTTATGTTTCACTTTGCATTTGTGAAATGTTTGAAACGTGGTTTAATGGGCCAAGCACAATTCGGACCATAAAATATCTGCTACGAAGATCAGTAGTTTTCCACTCTGCCAGTGAGAAACATGGCTATTTATATTTTGTAAGCATTATTTTGTTATAAAAAATGTTATTTGTATTACAATATCAAATTATAGGCCCGAGATGTAAAACAAAGGGTAATAACATTTTTAAGCTGATCACGAAGGATTTGAACCCAAATGAAAGTGGTGGTGGTGAAATAACCTGTATAATACCATTTAGCCAAATGCTATCTTGTGGGAGAAGGTTCCAATATGAATAACTAACTGCAGACCTCAGAACCCACCTTGAATCTTAACATGCTTTTTACACCTTCATACAGTGTTTCAAGCTTGTTTTGGTAGTTTTAACACAAATAAAAAAAAAAAAACTGCTTCCCCCATTACAATTACTGTATGAGCTAAAAACTGCCGTAATGTATGATAGAAGCAAAAACCATCTGCTTAATTCTTATTATAACTAGGTCTTCCAGGTAGGACCGTGTCTTAGTTGTTTCTCTTGTTTCTCTGGTCTGGTTTTGAAGACCTAGTTATAATGGACACCGGTCGCTGAAGCCTACGCACTGTGCATAATTCTTAGCTTTTTTTTTTGACATTGCTGTACAACGAAAACCCATGTTGGCTGAAGATTTAAATCCAATGGGTTCCACTGTGTATATCTGCCATTTTATGTTCCAGTGTTATTGTCAACTGATGCATGTGATACATTGTTCCTTCAGGGTCATGTTTAAAGCTGTGTTGAATGTACGCTAATGAATAAAAGTTTGTAAACTCGTCTAAAATTACTACTGCAGCTCTCTGTATCTGTGTATGATGTTTTTGGAATCAACCTACATAAGTAATTGCTCTCTGTCTCATACAACACTTATGCACGGAGTAATCTACCCCTCCTCTAATCATCCATGAGAAGGCATTCAAGAAAGGCTAAAGTCACATACATTGCTTAGCATGTTGCATAAATTAGAAAATAAATAGGGGCAGGTGAATCACCTGCTATATCTGTTAAGAAAATTTACAGCTCCTCTAAAACGAAGAGTAGTAAAAATTGTATACTATGTTCTAATACACATGCACATCACATATGGTATTGAAATATGGTGAGCTACTAGCAACTTAAATTTAAATAGGATACTGATTTTGCAGGAAAAAGTTTAAGATCCATCTTCAACCTACCAAGCTGACAGTCAATGCAAGAAATATTCAGAAGTCAGCAAATTTTAAGTTATATCATTGTTATATATTATACCTTATATTTATAAGGTTATCTTACTAGTCCAGTCAAAAAGCAAATTTACAGCGGTAAACAGAGATCATTATCACTTCAACACCAGAGAAATAAATAACCACCATAGAGAGTATAAAGCGAAAACTTCAAGCAACTAAGACCCATATATCATAGGTATGATCATGCATAGTAAATTTCCTTTACATATTGTGACTTTGTGGGTTCGTAGAATTAAAAGGCAGAGTTGCAGAAATTAAAAATCTCCTTTATTTTCGTAGAGATACACTGTTCAATTCTCACGTAATATCACATCATATATACACAGTCTTCCAAGGTCGATGACAATAAAAAACAGTGACAGCTGATTACATTAGCTCTCGTTACAACACTCTTGTTACACAACTGTCTTTACAACAACAACACTCTTCGTTCACAACACTGTTTCACAACCAACTCACTGTTTTTACAACTAACTAACTTTGCGAGCCATCACGTCCTTAAATATGTAATTTGTAACTCTAGATTGTTCTACAATAAGCCAGAACCCGAACAATCTCTATCAGTCCAGAAATTTCTGGAAGAATAAAGAAACCAAATATTCTATCACATTGTAGAAGCGTAACTTAATCTATGCCGGCGAGTCCTTTACCTCAGTTATCTCTGCTTGCCGGCGCTTGTTTACAACAGCCGCGCTATCATTAACTGCTTAGTAAGGCTCATTATTACCATGAAACTTTATCCACCAACTGTTTTCTTATTTGTGCCGAAACTTTTATGCCTGTTACTGTGACAATATTAAATCATCACAAGGTAATTCTAAAAAATTTCTGAAAAAATTACTCATTGATAAATACTTATATAGTGTAAATGAATTATAACTACATAATATTTGTACCATCATCAGCATCATCATAATTGTTTAATAGGTAAATGATGTAATAAATATGTTAAGGGAACTTTGTATGTATATAATAATTGTAATTACATTGTAAACTGTTATGTAAATCGCTCATGAATGGTCTGTAGATACTGGCTATGTCAAATACATGTAATCCATAAGTCTACTGACAGTAAAGGTATTGATAGTAGTGTCTTTGTATATGTATAATCTGTCTGACTAAACTGCACAAAACTAAAAAAAATAGTGAAATACACAATCAAGACCCAAGGTGTAAATTGGACTTAAACCACAATAATTGTGATATTAAATCTATAAACAAAGATCCTATCATAATTGGTTTATTCGTATATATGCCCAGTTGACTGCAAATGGAAATAAAAAATGAAAGCAAAAGTATTACATTTAAACAAAGTGTTAAAAACAATCTCTTAAACAATCCTATATATTAATGTCAATATTAATGATATTCTGACCTATTATAATTTTCAGTCCTTTTGTTTGTTTTCTTTGCACCTGATAGTGCTTGAAAGAGCTTGTATACCCTGTGTACTGATTTGCTAAACTAACTGTAATTTTTCAACTTTTATTTATTTGACATAAATAAAAAATAACATAATTAATATTTTTATTTCCAAACTGGCCCCTATATGATTGCAGAAAAAAGTCATTTTGTCTGCGAGTGTGGTGTTTGTGTATATCTTTATTTATGCAAGAGGATATTGAGTCCTTTTTTACATACAAAATAACATAATTTACGTATGTGCAAAAGAGGGGTAAGATTTTGAATTTCTTAAAGTATGGTCTACATGACTCAGATTGTGGCAACTTAGCTGTATCCTGAAGGAATAAAGTATGAGGATATCCTTCTGTTTACAGCTGATTCTGTAGCCTATGTGAAGAAAGCTGGCAAGATACTCAAAATTCTGTTCCCCAAAATGGTGCATATCACATGCCTCAACCATGTGCTGCATAAGTATGTGAGGAAATCCGTAGTCTATTTACAGAAGTTGATGCCTTGATTTCCAATGTCAAAAAAATGTTTCGTAAATCCTATCCAGAATTTGGGTGTTCGAAGAATTGCTCCTAAATTAGTCATGCCTCCACAACCAATATGAACTGTATGAGGCACATAGGTTAATGCAGAATTATATTTATGCAACTAAATTTAACAAGATAACTACACAGATAATTATATTTGTGTAGTATTTGTTGCTTCACTGCTACTAGCTTCATTTTTTGCATAATTTAGCAAGATTGTTGAAGTGCTTTTAACAGCCTATGTGAAGATGATGTAGTATCAATATGGATTGTAATTCAGTTGCTATTGAAGCGCACTGTGCAAAATGAATTGACTTTCATAGCAGCTTACTATTCTGTACTACCATATTCCATCAAATGCCTTGAGGAGAGAAATAAAACTCTTAACTTTACTGAAAGTTGTGAATAATGTTATGCAGGACATTCAAGTTGTTCCAGATGATGCAGGTCAAGATGTAAGAGAAAAATGAGAGCAGATTTTTAAGTTAGCAGTAACTTTCAGCAATTAAAAAACATAGGAATGTTTATTAATTTATAGATGAGTCGTATCTATTACACATCTGCTTCACTTATGTACCTATTTTGAGAACATGTTTCGCAAATCATCGTTTGCATCTTCGGCTCTTATGCGACTAAAGCTTGATCCAGTGGTGTGGGTAATTCTGGAGTTGCTGCTGCCATCTGTTGATTTAGTGATGAACTTAAATGTGGGATTCTCTTCTGGCGGGATTTCAAAGTTCATTAGTTGGTTTTTATGTTTTTCTATGTATATTCTCTCCCACATGTCGAGTTCACTATGTTTTTGTACGTATTTTAGTAATTCGGTGCTATCTTCAATGTCATGATTTTCAGACCAGAAATGAGCTGCTATTGCAGACTTATCAATATTTTTGTATCTTAAGTGCCTGAAGTGTTCTTTCTTTCTAGTGCCTGTTTCTTTTTGTCCTCCCTATGTAAATTTTTTCACAGTCTTTACATTTAATCTTGTAAATGCCTGACTTTTCTTCTGGTTTTATCTTATCAGTATTATTACTGTGAAATAGGTTTTTAATGTTGTAATTGTTTTTTGGTTCCAATGTTATATTGTATTTCTTGAATATTTTTTGGAACTGTTTTGTGGCGCAGGGGTGGTAAGTAAATTTAGCAAATCTAATTTCTTGTTTTATTGGTGTGAGAGCTGTGATCTGTTTTAATCTCTTTTGAAGTTTGAACGATTTTAGCTTTTTATCTACAAGGTTTTTTCCATATCCATTTTTAATTGCAGTTTTTAAGATTTTATGGTATTCTTTTTGATATTCTTGCTGGCTGAGGGGTAGATTTACTAGTCGGTGTGTAATACCCACCTCTCAAATAGTGTATTTACCTGCCAGTAGAGGCAGGCCTCAAAGCTGCTGTCAACACATCTAATATGATCGCAAGCCGCTAGAGCAATCGTATATAAACTCGCACCATCATGCTATTGATGATGTCAAATTATGTGTGGTAAAATCACAGATAAAAATGAACACCATGCACTGTATGGTATACATTATGGTAGATTTCTTGTATGTTCATAGTTAAAATATTATAGAACATTACAAGTTATATATTTTCCTTTTGTCATTTTCATTCTGTTTAGTTTCTTGGTTTATTGCAAACCAGCCTTAACATTTTTTCTCTCATGTAGAGAAAAATTAAAGAGCTATGTTTGAAGCTGTAATGTCCACTTGATACAAAAATGAGTTTGGTTAATAGCTTGTTATGTAATCTGCAATGCTGTAAATTCAGATTATATTAAATTGCATTCTTTCCTGGTATAAACAAGGCTTTGAATATATGTTCATTATAAAATCTATTATGTCCTAAGCCGTTCCGTGGCTGAGTGATTAGACTGCTTGGCTCTTACCAAGGTGGCCTGGGTTCAATCCCAGGCGGCTGCAAAGAGAGATTTGTGGTGGACAGCACGGCGCTGGGACGGTTTTTCTGCAGCATCTCCAGTTTCCCCCACCATCTCATTTCACCGGTGCTCCATCTTCATCTTATATATCATCAGTGTCACTGCCTGCAGTGCCATATGTAGTAAAAGCACGCGTTAAAACACTACACACATACACATATTATGTCCTTATGTGTTCATTGCAATTCACATGCCCCAATACATCCTTAGTCATGCTGCTTTCAGGGAGTTTACTTTTGAAATATACTATAATGCTTATTTACTTTTAGGTACCCGTTGGAGTACAGCAGAACAAAACCTTCCAGTAAAGTTATTCAGGGAAACTGTTGTCACATTCCAGGCTACCAATCAGGAAATGAACCAGGGCAAGCACAAAGATGAGCATGTAACCCAGTGTCAAACATACTGTGAGGTAAGTAATTTTATTCATAGAATGTAGGTTCTGGAAGTAATCTTAATGGTTGTATTTCAGGCTGCTGTCATTTATTTATGTTTAATTCATAGTAGTACTGTCTTTATAAATCCTTAAACCAGTTATGCCCTAAGAAATACCAGAATGTTTTCATGAAAGTTGCAGTAAGAAAAAAACCAAAGATAGTTTCATTAACCAGGGTTTTGTGTTATCTCGTAAGTCGCTTGAGTTCTTAAAAAAAAAAAAAATTGCTCCCAATACTGCCAAACAATGAAATTGTTTCATGGCTTATGTCAAACCACTTTCTTCTAATTGGCTTTAAAGTTAACATGCAGTGGAGTAAGTTCATTGTTTAGTGATTTGATTAATATAATATAGTACCATATATCAGCAGTTGGTTAAATGTTTGGAAAAATTAAACATGTGGTGGAATCGCTAGAAGATAAGCTTAATACTACTGAACACTTAATACTATTAAATGTGATCATGGTGAAACTACGGAGAGTCCAAAACCTCCAAACTAGCTGCCCTGTTTTGGGCCTGTTACTTTCCTTGGCATTTGTCGCTGACTGCTGCTGTCATAAAAAGATGTGGATGAAACCATACAATGTTTTTAGGAAAGACAAAACGTAACATTGGAACCAGATAAAATAACACTTGGGAACATCAAGCAAAAATAAACAGATAAATCCACAGTAACAGCACAGAAACCCAACTACTAAAACCAGTTCACATGAATTAAACTCTGGAAGAACATTTATGTGAGGAAATTCAAAACAAATTTAATGAATTTTGATATTCCTTCGGAAGAAAATGTTTTATTCAGTCTCATTGAATCGCCGCCAGATGTCTTGTCTCCAGAGAACAGTCATTCACATGAGCACAAAGTTCCAGCCAGTTGACAGCTCCTTGATAATGCCTTTAAGTGGAGGCGAAATGCCTTGAAAGAAAATTTGAGGTATGTGAAGTACAGTGTCTCAGTCAACTCATTATATAATTTTTAATTATTATATTACCTCAGTGTTAATTACATTTTTGTTTTCAAATTATTGCTATTGTTATGTTTGTCCACATTTTATTATTCCAATTTGCATTTATTTCATTTTATTTGTGTATAATAACTAGGGCCCAGAAGTTTAGACAAAAAAAGAAAACAGTACAACAGGTTAGTGTTGAGGGATTATACGCTACCTGCATCTCATAAATATAGGGGAGGGGGTTGAGTACCATGCATTTGCATACAACCAAGGTCACGGTAATAGTATCAACTATCAAACGTAGTCAAATGACGGACAATGTCATAGAATATCTTGCACATTTATTCACAAAACAAACTTATCTTTTCCAGATATATGAATATAAACAAAAGAATATGTGCACAGTAAATGAAAAGCTAATATGTTGTGACAATACTACATTATGTCTGTGCGTATGACTTGTTACAGTGAACAATATACATTTTAAAGGTTTCAAACGAAAATGATCTTCTATTCTCCTACAGACATGCTCTGTATTGGGAAAAGTTTCTCTCTACATTGCATGATGTGACTGGGGCAAATTTCAACCAAAAGGAGGTGCAACTGTATCCTTTAGTTTCTGTTGCACCTATATGGAAGTATTCCATCTCTGCTTGGCATAGCCAATGTGCGTGATCTTCCACAAATAATATGAACTGATGACTAACTTATTTGACAATCTATACCCTGTGTGCAACTAACTTCACAAATTTTTTGTTGAACTTCCGGGCCCTAATAATAACATTTCTAGCTCTGATGGTATGGTCTAACTACTTCAAATAAACTATTTGCCTTATTTTTGTACTTCAGCTGCTGTTTTGTATGTTACCACTTTAGTAGTAGTGTCCACATACCTAATGGCTAAATCTTCCACATTATGTATTTTGTTAGACAAATAATTTATATGAAGTTTGAACAGAAATGGCCCCAATTTACATCCCTGTGATACTTCATATGTTATATGTTTAAAATGTGATTTAATTTTTCTGAGATTTTCTTCATTGTTAATATATTATTTCTACACATTGCTCTCTGTTAAACTGGTACAAATTTAACCATGGATTATTTCTTGGCCCTTAGGTTTCTAATTTTCTGAATAGACTTTTAATGTTGACGTAGTGAAGAGTTTTGGAGAGATAAAAAAGATTGCTTTGCTTTCATCTATCTGTGTATTGCTTGAACAATTATATAATTTCCTTTGCTAAGTGCATGTATTTTAGATTTCGTTTTTGAAAGCCAAACTGCTTCTCAAAAATGATACTAAATTTTTACAAAACTCCTAAATTGTTCTGAGTAAAGACTGTCCATGATTTTTGAAAATATTGAGCAGAGTGATGTAGGGCATTGTTTTCCAAGATTTCACATTTATATCTTGTTTTGTTGCTTTCCTGTGACCAGTCGAACATGCACCATGACTTAACGGATGCACGTAATTGGGTCTAGGATTTGCCAGTCATTTTGTACAATTCATATATTGTCTATTTTGATGTGTGTTATACATAGTTTTAATAATATTCCACATCTTTTTATTTTAGGCATTTTTTTAGAATCTTTTGTTGTGAAGCTGTTTAGAATATTTTTATAGTTTTCCTTATACTTGTAAGACTTTCAATTTAATTTGAAATTTAAAAAATTATTTAAGAATTTCTTTCTTTTTATCGATCTGTTCATCCCCTCAGACCAATTTCTATGTTAATTAATATAATTTGGAGTCGAACTAGTACTCAATGCTCCACTTATTGCTAGTATTTACCTAGAACGTGTTTCGCTAGGATCTTCCTAACATCATCAGCTGTTGTCGACTAATGGATGTTGGTTTGGTGAACTCCTTTGGAGGTGATAGGGGCGTCTCTATCGGTATCTTGATGAACTTGAAGTTTGGGTTCTCTTCAAAGGTAGTGTCGAAATAGAACAATTTTCTTTCATATTTCTTTATGAAAATTTTTTCCCACGTGATTAATGCAGCTGGACCTTGGACACTTTTTAATAAGTGGATTTCTGGTTCTATATCTTGATTCTCCTTCCAAAAATGGTATGCTACCGCTGATTTATCTATTTCTTTGTTCCTGATGTGCCTAAAATGCTCTTTAAGCCTAATGTTCAAATTCCTTTCAGTTTTTCCAATGTAAAAGCTGTCCCAGCAGTTGCAGTTTATCTGGTACACACCTGATTTTTTTTGTCTCTAGGTATCTCCTTTGTATTATGTGATTTCAAAAGGTGTTGTACACTGAATTTGTTTTGTGGGGCCAAAGTAATGTTGTTCTCTTTGAAAACTTTTTGGAAAAGGTGTGTAGCTCTGGGATGATATGTAAATTTTCTATATGAAGTTTTATTGCTGATTGGGGAAAGAGTAGTTACTTGTTTGCATCTTTGTTGTCTTTTGAATTCATCAATTTTCTTTTTGACCAATTCAGCACGGAATCTGTTGTATTCTGTAATGTGAATTATATTATTGTACTCTTTGATATATTCCATCTTGTTTAAAGGTACATTAACCAGCCTGTAAGTTAAACTGTTGATAACAGCATGCTTGTGTTGTCTTGGGTTATATCCATCTGATTTTATGGAATTTTCTGTGTGTGCTTCCTTCCTATGTATGCTAAATTCTAGTTTTGTATGTTTTCTGGTTAGTTTCAAATCTAAGAAAGAGATTTCATTGTTTGTCTCTTTTTCTATGGAAAATTTTATTGCAGGATTTAGTAAATTCAGTAGTTTTAACGCATCATCCACTTGTTTGTCATTTACTATTGCTCAAATGTCATCCACATATCTATACCAATGTTTGAAAATTAATGGGAATGCCTTTGTGATATGGGTTTCCAAAAAGCTCATGAAGAGGTCCGCCAAAAATGAGGACAATGGGTTGCCCATAGGTAGTCCTGATTTTTGTTTGAAAATTTTTTTTATTGAATGTAAAAAAGGACTGTTCAATGCAAATATGTGTTAAGTGAAGGTATTCCTCTATGATGTTTTGGTCTAACTGTAGGGACTGAAGCCGTATTTGCATGTACTCTGTGAGTTTGTCTCCTGGCACACTTGGGAACAAAGAGATTACATCAAAAGATACCATTGGTCGGTGGGAGAAAATTCTAGATTTTTAGTTTTGTTGATGAATTTCAACAATTTTTTAACTGTGGCTGTCGAATTTTGGAGGCTCCTTAAATTTTTGGTTTAGCCATTTGGATAGTTTGTAGCAGGGTGTGTTTATGTTAATGATTGGGCACATCTCTATGTTTATGTTTGTCACAGGCTAGCTTGCATTATGGTGCCTGCTCTAAACGTGCCGTTAAAGCATTATTGAAGACTGGTAGTCAGTTTTTTCACACTTCTGCTTCCATTTTGTATCGCAAAGGTCTAACTGGAATTGTTAGTTTCAATTGCTTGCAGTCTTTTCTCTGATGCTAAAACAATGAGCTGAGTCGGTTTTTGTGTTTCTATATTAAGATTTCTTCTACACTGTGAGCAGGGGCAAAGTGTGGTATGACATTTATGTAAGCCTTAACTGTATACAGGCAACAAATTCCGAACCCAGGTCCACGAGTTGCATATATACAGGAGCTGTTTCCCTAAGCATCACACCATGCTTCACCATTGGCTGTGAGTTTCTTGTGGCCCATCACACATTTTTAACTTCGGATTTTGGTCTAGGTTATGGTTTTCATTTCAAAAGTAAAATGCTATTGCTGACTTGTCTTCGTGTTTAAATTTGAATCTTCTAAAATGTGTTATAGTTCTGGTTTTTAGGCTTCGTTTGGCTTGCCCTAACTTCTCACAATCATTATACTTTATTTGGTATATTCTGAATCTATTGATTGGAGAAATTTTATCGTTTAGTTTTGAATTTAACAATTTTATTAATGTGATCTATTTTTGGGGGCTAAGATGATATTCTTTTCTCTAAAGATATTTTTAAATTTCCTAAATGTTTTTGGGATGGTAGGTGAATCTGCTCAATGTGCTGCTACTTTCTTTTTCTGTGTTGAATGTGCTTGCTTTTTTAATGGTTTTCCATAGTTTAGCTTCTTTTTTATTGTAATTTACGTCCTCCAACGTTAAGTCATATCGGACAATGAATGGAATGGATGAAATGATGCTCAAATGAGTCTGGGGTCCATGTAGCTTAGAGTTACCCGACATTCGTCTTACAGGATAAGGGAAAACCCTGGAAAAAACCTTATCCAGGTAACTCACCCTGACCGAAATTCAAACTCGGGACCTCTTGAACGTGACGCAGACATGCTACCACCACGCTACCAAGGCGGGCCCATAGTTTAGCTTTTTTAATCTTCTTGAATATGAACTTTTGCTGTGTTCATTTTCTTCTGCTGTGTGTAGTATGAGTTTTGGTTCCTTGAACAGTATGTATACTACAAAACTTGGCCAACAGGCACACAGCTCATGTGACCTTCCCTACACTTCCTTCCTTATGCATTCTACATCCATTCTAGTCAGTTTTCTGTTCCAGTCCAGTTCACATATAAATAACAGTGTAAACAAGTTAAGGAAACTGGGATCAGTTCGAGATAGGAAAAGAAAAGTAAAGAGGCATATACTAATGGAGCAGAAATTAGACAAAGTTGGGTAAAGGTTAGAATGGTCACCATTCAAATCTGTTAGGCACATTGCACAAGAAACTGTCATTTTGAAGGTCTCAGAATGGAAAGCCACAAAACTTTTAAAACTGGAACTATACAAGGTTATTGTAGTCCAGGAATTACTACCACGTGAACACCAGAGTTGGGTAAATTTCTGTAACTTGATTTTGAGGAATGTTAATGATATCGAGATTTAACTGTATTGGAACACCACAGTGAAGCGAAAAATTATTAAATTTTAGATGAGTCGTATTTTTTACACATCTGCTGCAACAACCCCAGAATTACCCACACCGCTGGATCTAGCTTCAGTCGCATAAGAGCCGATTTGCGAAACATGTCCTCAAAATAGGTACGAAAGTGAAGCAGATGTGTAAAAAATACAACTCATCTAAAATTTAATAATAATGTTAATGATATTAATACTGTTAAGTGAGAAGCATGGTTTCATTTACTTCATCATGGGTCGTGACAACACAGCAAATATCATGCTGCAGATAAACCCACTTTCATTCATGAAACTCCCTTGCAGGGTCGAAAAACCAGTGTATGGTGCACAATAAATGGTTACAGAATAATATGGTCTAGTTTTATGGATGTAACATAAGTCCAGAAAATACCTTGGAGTAGGTTTTGATAATAAAGTAACCTAGAAAAATCATATAGACTATGTATGTGAAAAAGCTACAAAAATATTTAAACTACTGAAAAGATTAGCTGGTACTAAATGGGGCAGTTCCTGTGAAATGTTGAATACAGCTTACAATACTTACATTAAACCAGTGATAAAATACTGTGGAGAAGTATTAATACCATCATCACCTTTTAATACAGGAAAACTCGAATGTATACAAAATCAGACACTTAAAATAATAACCGGAGCAACTAAAACCAACTGAAGCACTGCAGACTGCTACCTCTAACCTACCACTGAATTTAGAACTAGAAACTCAAGCTATTTTACAGTATGAAGAAATTATTAGATTTCCAAATTTCAGTAAATGGTACTATAGTTTCGATGTTGTAAATAAATTAAAAACACAATCTGGATTCATGCAAGAAGTTAATGAACTTGAAAAAAGATTATAAATACCAAAACAAATAGAAAATCTCATTGATTGCATCAACCCTACTGAGATTATTACAATTGAACATCAGTTAAATCTAATAAATGAACTCAAAAAAAAAAAAAAAAATCCTGTCATAGCTAAAACTCCTACACTAGAAACTCAAATATCCAACTCAAGAATGGATATATATATTGTGACTTTGTGGGCTCGTGAAATAAAAAGTCCAGGTTACAAACACAAAAAAATTGCACTTTATTTCCGTAGAAATACGCTTCGTACACATACACAATACAAGGTCAACAAACACAGCTGTTTCCCCGCACGCGTTCAATTACCGACTGACTCATCTTTGGCGGGCTGGCTGCCTTTTTATAGTTTACTAACATTCCAGAAATTTCTCAAACAATCGAGAGCTGGCTAGAACAAAGGCGAACTCTAGAGAAATCCGTCTCTTCCCCCCCACCGTTTCGGTGAGCTTTTATCGACACACGGAACTGCCGTCTCTTTGATCTCGTTACTCGTGCCGCCTCCAATCAACAATGACCTGGCGAAACTGCTCCCTCCTCAAGGCTGGTTGTCCCGAACGGCACTATCGTAATGGGCCAGACGATCCAGGTGTTCCACCAACATCTTCCCTCGGTGCACCTTCTGGATGCAGTAGACAACATTGTTAATCCTCTTCACCACCCGGTACGGTCCTTGCCATGGCTGCTGGAGCTTTGGGCATTGTCCTTTGGTCCGGGTAGGGTAGTACAACCAGACTAGGTCACCATGCTGAAACCCTTGGCTGTTGGCTTGCCTGTCGTGTCGGGTCTTCATGTGTTCGCTCGCCTTCTGGATGTTTTGACGAGCCATCTCATGCATGTCGTGGAGATGGTCCACCTGGTTCTCCACATACTCGGTAGTTGGCTGTTTTGCATCCGGGGGGCTTCCAAAAACCAGATCACAAGGGAGGCGTAACTCTCGGCCGAACATCAAGCTGGCTGGCGTCATCCCAGTGGTGTCGTGTGTAGACAAGCGGTAGGCCAGCAAGAACAGTGGCACCTTGACGTTCCAGTCTCGTTGATGGATGGCCACGACCTTCCTCAGGTGCTCTTCTAAGATCTTGATGTATCTCTCCACCATGCCATCTGACTGGGGATGTAGGGGTGTTGTGCGGGTCTTGTTCACCCCAAGCCTTTCTAGTGCCTCCTTCATCAGGTTGGACTCAAAATTGGTGCCCTGGTCGCTGTGGAGCTATAACGGCACCCCAAATCGGCAGAACACTTGCTCCACAAGGCAGTCTGTGATTGTCTTTGCCTCCTGGTTCGGGATGGCATACACCTCCGGCCACTTGGTGAAGTAGTCCACGACCACCATCAGGTACTTGTTGCCACGGTCGGACACTAGGAATGGTCCAGCTATGTCGACGACGATCCTTTCGAATGGCGCTCCGACGTTGTACTGCTGCGACCCCGGCTCCTAGTCTGGGGCCTGCGACTCGCCGTGCAATCATGACATTGACGGCACCATCTCTCAGCGTCTGCTCGAAGCCTCAGCCAGTAGTAGCGCTGTCGGAGTTTGTCGATCGTTCGGTTTGCTCCCAAGTGTCCTCCTTAAGTACCGGCGAGCACTTCCTCCAAGATTTCCGGGACCTTGCTTCGGGGAAGAACCAACTGTTCTCTGCGTCTTCCCATCATGCGATTCCCATATCTGGAACAGCACGCCCTCTCTTGTCTTCAGTGAGTCCTATTGGGCCCAGTACGACTTGTAGGTGGCGCTCCTCGGTGCGATGTCCTCCCAGGTTGGTTTTGTCCCTGCCTCCACTTCTCTCAAGAGTGGCCCCAAGTCTGCATCCGCCAGCTGCTCCCTCCTCAGGCCTGCGCTATCCCAGCCATCTGCAGGCACTGCCGTGACTATTCGGACTGCTGCAGCACGCTCCTTCTCTTCCACTCTTGTGCATTGGCTGCACTCTTCTGGACAGGGTCTTCGGGACATAGCGTCTGCGTTACTTTGGCTCTTCCCTCTACGATGTTCAGAGGTGAAGTCGTACTCCTGCAGCCTTTGGACCCAATGTTCCGTCTGGCCTTCCAGGCTCTTAAAGCTCAGTAGCCAGGTTAGGGCGGAATGGGCAGTCCTCAGGTGGAATTGCTGACTGTACAGGTACTTGTGGAAGTGCTCCAATGTCTTTACTACTGCCAGTAACTCTCGCCGGGTGACGCAGTAGTTCTTGTCTGCCTTGGATAGCGTCTTGCTATAGTTGGCTATCACCCGCTCATGGCCGTCCTGGACTTGGGATAGGATGCCTCCAATGCAATGATCGCTGGCGTCAGTGTCCACGATGAAGGTGCTGCCTGGTTGTGGAAATCCCAAAATTGGATCACTGCAGAGGGTCTTCTTCAGGTGCTGGAAAGCGCCTTCGGCGTCATCCGTCCACACGTAAGTTCGGTGTTCCTCGGTCAGGCGGGTGAGGGGTTTGGCGATGTTGGAGAACCCCTTTATGAAGCGTCGGTAATAACTGCACAACCCCAGGAAGCTGCGCAGTTCTCGCTTATCCTTTGGGCGAGGCCAATCTCTTACAGCCTGGGTCTTCTCCGGGTCTGTGGCCACTCCGGTTGGTGAGACTATGTAGTCCAAGAAGTTCACCTCCTTGCGGAAGAGCTGGCACTTCTTTGCATTTAGCTTCAAATTGGTCGCCTGCAGTCTCTGTAGCACCTTACTCAGATTCTCGAGATGGTCTTCGAAAGTCTTACCGACGATGATGATGTCCAGGTATCGAGGGCAGGCGTCATAAGTCAGCTCTCTCATCACTGATTCCATTAGGCGTTGGAAGGTAGCTGGTGCGTTGCAGAGGCCAAAGGGCATAACTGTGAACTGCCAGAGCCCTAGGCCTGTCGAGAATACAGTCTTCTCCTTGTCTCTAGGGTCTAGAGCCACCTGCCCGTAACCCGACTTCAGCTCCAGGGTCGAAAACCACTGTGCACCAGCTAGCGTGTCCAGGGTGTCGTCAATCCGGGGTAACGGGAAACAGTCCTTCCGAGTTACCGCGTTCAGCTTCCTGTAGTCCACGCAGAAGCGTAGCTCGCCGTTCTTCTTTTTTACCAGAACTACAGGGGAACACCAAGGGCTGTCAGACTCTTCAACCACTCCCCTGGATTTCATGTCATCTACCATATCCCGTACTGCCGCTTGTTTGGCCAGCGGAACGCGTCTAGGTGGTTACCGAATAGGCCGGGCGTCTCCGGTGTCGATGCGGTGGAGCACGCGGACCGTGCGGCCGTAGTCACTGCCGCCTAGGCTAAAGACGTGCTGGTATCTCCTCAGCAGTTGTCGAACTTTCTCCAGCTGGTCTGCGGTCAGGTGGTCGACCGCCCTCTCCAGTAAGCCTTCCAGCCATGGCCTCAGGTGTTGCGTCGGCACCGGCTCCTGCGTCTTGTCGATTGCGGTTACGCTGACCACGGGCTCGCACGTCCCAAGCTCCGTTCCGGCCTGGACGTCGTGATCGGTATCTGCCAGGTTGAGCAGCCTCACTGGCACCTCCTCGCACGGCAATAATGTCCTGGCTACACAGAGTCCGTGCACAGGCGTTTTCTGGTCCAGCATCATGTTCTTCGTCCGCTGTCCTGCCAGTCGCGCCGTCACCACCACCTCGCTTCTCGCGGGGACAACCACGTCTTCCTTCAGGACGACCCTGCAAATTCCATGACGCTCTTCGGGTTACCGGAGTCTGTCCTCTTCTCCATTGAGCCGCAGGTCCTTCCTGCCGACGTCGACCGTCGCTTCGTGGCTCCTGAGGGCATCCAATCCCAGTATCAGCTCCTCAGCCACCTTCGCGACGAACAGCCACAGACGTACGGCACTCCTTCCCAAGGTCAACTTCAGTAGGGCCTCCTTCTCCACAGGCAATGTGTCGCCCGATGCCGTCACAAGCTGGTATGGTCGGCTCGGCTTCATCCTTAGCAAACCCTTGGCCACATCAGGTCTTTTGATGCTCATAGCCGCCTCGGTGTCCACCAGCACGCGGCATGGCTTTCCTCTTACCCAGCCGTCCGCGATGAGGCTGTCATCCATACGCCGGCTGATGGTGGTGGTGATGGCGCCGACGTGCCCCTCTCCACGACGGCCCCTACTCGTTTTCCGGCTGCTCTTCCTGGTGTTTGCAGTCTCTCTCCAGGTGTCCCGGCTGTCTACATCCCCAACACAGGCCACTAGGTTTTCGCCGGCGTCCCTCAGCTGGTCTTCTGTCTCCGGTGTAGCGGACACTCCTCGTTCTCGACGTCGGGATAGCTGTCGCCTTGGCCGCCTCCATCCTTAGTGCTGCCGTTAGCGCCTCGTGGATGGTTTTGTAATCGCCGAGCATTAGGCGCTGACGATTCTCCGTGTCTCATACCCCGTCAACGAATGTGTATGCAGCTTCCCGGGATACGAACTCTGGTGGGAGGTCGACTAGGGCTTTGCTGGCCAGCTGCTCAATGCCAAGGTGAACTCCTGCAGCGTCTCCCCTGGCTGCTGTGACCATGACTTCAGCTGGCTGCGGTACGCTGCGGCTAAGCGATGGTTTCCAAAGCGATTCTCCAGGGCCTCCCAGATTTCCTTCGGCGCCGCCGCTGTCTGGACCGCGTTCAGGACTTCCGCGGCCGGTCCTTGGAGGCTGGCTAATAGCTGTGTGGCCTCTTCCTCTGGTGACCATTTGTTGTGCTTGGCCGCTGCGTTGAACTGTCGGCGGAAGACTTCGAAAGTTGGCGCGCCGTCGTATATAGGAGGTTTGACGGGCACAGATGTTGTGTCGCGTCCCGGCGCGTCGATCTTTAAATCCTTCAACCTCCTGCCGACGACGTCCTCCACCATGGCGTTCAGGGACTTTGTGTTGCTGCCGGCCTTTCCCTCCAGGTTGTTTACGCGGTTCGCAAGGTCTTCGACGTCTTCTACCATGGCGTTCAGGGACTTGGCGTTATTGTCGGCCTTTTCCTCTAAATCGTTAAGGTGCTCGTCCACTTGACCCATCCGCTTGCCCAGCTCCGCGACGTCATCCCTTACGCCGGTCAACTGCTCTTCAAACATTGCGGCGAGGGCCTCGTTTGCCGCTTCCAGTTCCGCGGCCAGGTTGTTATTTGCCGCCTCCGTCTTCGTCGTTAATTCGGTGATCTTCGCAGTCAGGCTGTTGTTTGTGGCTTCCGAAAGTTTGTGGCTTCCGAATGTTCTGTAAGACAGCACTAGACGAAGCAGGAAAGTTCCAGACGTCTAACTTTATCTGTGTCGACAAGGCTTTTATCTCCGCGCTATCTTTATCTTCAGGCTCTTTATCTCTGCCCCGCACTATCTGTTTGTGCACGTCGCTGCGCTATCGTAATTAATGGGTTCGCAAAACTGCTCCCTCCTCAAGGCTGGTCGTCCCGAACAGCAACATCGTAGGGGGCCAGACGATCCAGGTGTACCACCAACATCTTCCGTCGGGGCACCTTCTGGATGTGGTAGACCACGTTAATCCTCTTCACCACCCGGCTGGCTGGCTTTAATAGTTTTATATGTGGTACAATTTCATGATTGTAATGCAGCTGAACTCAATGTTTGGGAAAAGTTGCTAATTATAAAAAACAAACAGCAGACAACAGATGCTGCCACAGACAACCAGCTCACTTCAGGAAACCACGGATCCAACCAGTCGGATAACTGCTGACGAGGGACAAACCGTTCTCCGAAACATGTCCAAGTAAGGATAATTTAAGTGATGTTTGTGTTTGAATTACCGACTCCTCACTTTCAAATGTTAAATACATCACTGTTTCTAAGCTTTTGCTTCAAATAATATGCGTGTAATACCTGATCTACTAGATCACACCACCCATATGTATATTGTATTCCTGGGTAATATTGGGCTTGAAAATTGACATTTTCCTACAAGAATCAATATTTCCAGTATCAATCATTGCAATTGGATAATGCTGTAACTACCCTCCTGTCCTGCCAAGCAACATAGGTCAAGGGTGGGAGCTGATGCATCTGCATATCTCCTCTCCTTAGAGCCGTTGTATTCACATCTTTTGGCAAACCAATACGATTTGAGCGTACTGTTCCAATTGCATTTATTTGTATTTATTTTTTATTTATTAACATTGCATGCTCCATTACATTGTAACACTACATGCATTCCTTAAACTTATTATAGCTAGTTGTAGTAATTACAAATTTTACAAGTGTTTGAAGTTTACAAGTTTTTAATGTATGATACAGATAATGGTTTTGACTATGCTTTTACAGTTTTTCAAAGTTTATTTTGTTTATGAATTTTAAAAATTGTTTTTGGTAGTGCTTAATAAGATCACAGTTTGTTGCCGGCCACTGTCCACTTCTCAGTCTAATGTTTTTAGTTCTAATCTTTCACTGTTCAGAAGAGGACAATCATATATTAAATGATTCACTATTTGGTTTTGTAGTTCACATTTGCACATTGCACTTTCCTCTATTTTGAAACTGTTGCAGTAATCCCTTGTCTTCCCATGTCTAGTTAGGATGGCGGTAGTCTGTCCGTTGAGTGGGATCCTCAGTTTTAATCATTCTTGCACAGAAGGGAAGAACATTTTGCTGATACTTCCTTTTGTTGTGTTCTCCCATTGGTCTTGCCACCTATGAAGTCCTTCCTCTTCTGCCTCCTTGATTATGTGTGTCCAATTGCATTTGTTTTTCTTTTATGTAAGGCAATGAATAATTTAGGGGAACTGTACCAAATATCTAAATATACAGTTCTACCCTGATCAAGTACAGGTTCCATCAGGTGCATCACTATGGAACCAGATAAACCAAATCTTTTTCTCCAGTGTTATAAGTCCGTTGGCCAGTGTATATGCAGGTATTTTAAAGATATCCCATGTTACTTTCACATTCATCAAAATTCTTTATGCCAAATCTGGCCCTCTTTGTTTTGATGTATTGTTTCCAAACTAAGCGGCCCTTCCAAAGCTTCAGGCTTTCATCAACAATGATTTTTTCACTAGCCATGTAATTTTCTTTGAATTTTGAAATAATGTAATCAAAAATTGGTCTGATTTTGTGTAGTTTATCATTTACATTTTCTGTGCAGGTGAAATGAAGGAAGCGCAAAATGGAAGTAAACCTGTTATTCGACATGCATTTCCCCAAAAATGGGGTAGCTAGCATATCATCTGTAGACCAGTGCATGTCTAGCGTAGGTCTATGAGTAACACCCTTGAGCATAATTAGACCAAGTAGTCTGTAAATCTCTTTCATTGCTACTTCTGTCCACTTGTGAATTCTACTCTTAGGTCCTAAATTGCCTTTAGAGATTAGGTCTTCCTTTACCCTGCTTGCATATACATTTGTTTCTGAAACAATGGGAGACAGTCAGTAGTAAAAAATTTTGTGAAAATGTCAGTTGGTTGGCTGTCAGAAGTTAGCTGAGTCTGTGGTTGTACACCAGAGGTTGTGCTTGTGAAGGTATGTCTATTTGTGTTAGTTAATTTTGGCAACTACATAATGTTGATTCTTCATGAACACCTATAGGAAATGGGTAATTTTCTTCCTCACTGCTACCTATATCCTCAACACCCCCCTCAAAATCTGAAAACTCGCCATCAATATCCAAATCACTGTCAAACAGCAAAAAGTCCTCCACATTTTCTGAAGTAATTTTAGAAGCCCGTATACTTCTACACGAGCTAATTTATTTACTACATTACTAGTTGAAGCCATGATTACCACTGAGGTAACAATTTCGAATGTATAGGTAAAATATGAAGCTATTGACAGTGAAGCAACAAATATATAAAAATATATCGAGATTTAACTTTATTGGAACACCATAGTGAAGCGAAAAATTATTAATTTTTAGATGAGTCTTATTTATTACACATCTGCTTCACTTTCGTACCTATTTTGAGGACATGTTTCGCAAATCATCGTTTGCATCTACGGCTCTTATGCGACTAAAGCTTGATCCAGTGGTGTGGGTAATTCTGGGGTTGCTGCTGCCATCTGTTGATTTAGTGATGAACTTAAATGTGGGATTCTCTTCTGGCGGGATTTCAAAGTTCATTAGTTGGTTTTTATGTTTTTCTATGTATATCCTCTCCCATATGACGAGTTCACTATGTTTTTGTACGTATTTTAGTAATTCTGTGCTATCTTCAATTTCATGATTTTCAGACCAGAAATGAGCTGCTATTGCGGACTTATCAATATTTTTGTATCTTAAGTGCCTAAAGTGTTCTTTCTTTCTAGTGCCTATGTTTCTTTTTGTCCTCCCTATGTAAATTTTTTCACAGTCTTTACACTTAATCTTGTAAATGCCTGACTTTTCCTCTGGTTTTATCTTATCAGTATTATTACTGTGAAGTAGGTTTTTAATGTTGTAATTGTTTTTTGGTGCCAATGTTATATTGTATTTCTTGAATATTTTTTGGAACTTTTTTGTGGCCCAGGGGTGGAAAGTAAATTTAGCAAATCTAATTTCTTGTTTTATTGGTATGAGAGCTGTGATCTGTTTTAATCTCTTTTGAAGTTTGAATGATTTTAGTTTTTTATCTACAAGATTTTTTCCATATCCATTTTTAATTGCAGTTTTTAAGATTTGATATTTGATATTCTTGCTGATTGAGAGGTAGATTTACTAATCTGTGTGTGAGACTGTTGATGGTTGCATGTTTGTGTGGAATTGGGTTGAAACTATTTGCTTTGATGTAATTATCTGTGTGTGTTACTTTTTTATGGATACCAAATTCTAGTTTTTCATTGCTTTTTTTGATTTTAAGATCTAAAAAAGGTAGAGTACAGTCCTCTTCAGTTTCCACTGTGAATTGTATGCTGGGTTCTTGCAGGTTGAGTAGTTTCAAAGCATCATCTATTTGTTTGTAGTGTGAAGAAATGATTATTTCCATCAATTAACTAATATAAATGATGCTTGAAAATTACTGAATGTACCAGATAAAGCTATAAAATTCACATTAGAGACTGAAATTAATGGATATCTTCCTTTCTTAGATCTAAAGATAATAAGAAATAATAATAAATTAAACTTGGTATTTATAGGAAGTCTACTCATATCAATAATTACATAAAAAAATAAAAGTTTTAACCCTTTTTCACATAAATTTGCTGTTTGTAATAGTTTGATTTATAGATTAATAAATATATCGCTGAATAAAGAGGAATTTAATAAAGAATACAAACATATTATTAATACTGCTTTAATTAATGGTTTTATTAAAGACTTAATACATAAAAAGTTGGAAAAATTTAAATATCAAGAAACTGTAAATGACGTTTCTACCCTTAAAAAAAATAAAAGACAGTTATAATTTTAAAAAATTTACTTAGTATCCTTGGGTTAATAAACATTTTCAAAATATTTTTAAAGAGTTTGGTATAACTTTAGTTCCTCAAAATAAATATAGTATTAAAAATTTACTACATTTCTCTAAAAGAGATAAAATTCCTAATAATAAAAATTCTGGTCAATTTAATTGTTCAGATTGTGATAAAGTTTATATTGGAAAGACAAAACATAATTTGGAAACCAGAACGAAAGAACATTTTCATAAAACTAAGTACAAACAGATTAATAAATTTGCCTTAACAGATAATTTTTGGTCATTTAACCATGAAATAAATCCAGAAGTTTAATTATTAAAGCAATTAAATGTTCTGATAGATTTACTGGTTTGGGAGAAAATATTTATTTTAAAAAATAAACATTACATAATGAATTTTTAAATACCGGCAGCCGATTCTGTTTTTAAGTTTATTCATTTTCAGATTTTGGTAGTACTGACAGAAACATAGTAATATCTAGTAAGCGTGACCTTGACAACGAGGCTGTTTGAGGCTTGAGCTGAAGATGTGAAGAATCATTTCACAAAATCGTAATCCTCATCAATTAATAAGAAAACTATCATCATTTTCTTGTAAGATAAATGAAGCTTTATGTTACAAATTATTATATTTGTGTGAATTTCAAATGTCTTGTAGCTAAACAAATTGCTCGGAACTCTTGACAGTCTAAATTACTATATGAACTGAGCGAAGAAAACAGCCTACTATGAACTTCAGTTATGAAATACTGTAATAAAGAGGTATTTACATACAGATGCTGATGCAGAGATTTGTTTCTTTCGAGCGTGTGTGTGTAACGCTACATATACAGTTATTATTGTGTGGTAGCATAAACTGAAACCTATAAACCTTGAACCCAACACTTTGCTTATGCAGCTAATATATGCATATAGTTTGTATGCACAATAGATCCAAATTACTCAGAGATGCGTCGACGCAAAGAATGGCTTTCTCTACAGTGATGCAAAATATTGAAATTTCAATGATTTATTAATATAGTCTCTACTTTAATGATACTGTAGATGTATACTGCCTTTAATGGGCTTTAAACCAGTTTTTGTTTCACTAAAATAACTTAATAAATACGGAAGATACGAATATGTATTTATGACGCATTTGTACAGTATTTAACAATATAAATGCCTTGTTCTGTTTATTGGGTATCTGTTCCTGGCCCGTGCAGGGTTTAAATGGTGAAGCAGTTATGAGGGAGGATATCATCGAATAGGAAACAAGTTAGTCAAAATATGGAAAGAAAATATCTGAAATTTTGTATTCCCATGACTGTCTTTACTCACTTCTGTACAAACTGTTCTTATAACACTTATTCTTCCATTTACTT